>JAODLM010000673.1:0-256495 GCA_036937905.1 Salvia rosmarinus
GGCAAGATCGTCGTCGCCGCGTCCGATCTGGCACCGTCGCCGGAGATCCGGGCCGAACCCCTCCTTGCGTCGTCTCCGGTGGACAGCCGCCGTCGCGATCTACGCCGCCTACTACCTATTTTCCTTCCTTTCTTCTCTAGGCACCTCTCACGGTCACACACAGACTCGCGGTCGCCGTCAACGTCCGCTGCCTCTCCGGACAGCACGTTCGTGTCGTCGAGCATGCTGCCGTCAGCATCTCTTGTGCGCCGTTGGTTAATGGCGAGCCCTAGTGGCTTGGTCCACGACTAGGTTCAAGGAAAGTGCATCATGTTCTTAGGATTCTATTTTGATTTTTCGTGGGTCATGTATACCGTATCATTTGAAGGTTTATTATGATTACGCAATTTGTCATACGTAACTATAGCACTATCAATTGTGAAAGTTTTCCTATTGTTTGTGTTGAGGATTGAGTTAGCTACAAACTATGTAAATGGATTGTGTTATTGTGCGAAATGTTGATCATGTGTTTACGGTTATGGTTATGTAATTGAAAAGCATAAGGACTTTAGTAGAGAGTTCTAGTGGTATTGAACACGGATGAGGATGAGCGAGGCAGGGGATGAAGCAAGGAGCTTTTCCTCTTCTTTCTTCTACTGAAATTTTCGGTGGTTTGGAAAGTGGGAAATTGTGGGTTGATTAATTGAGGGAAAATGGAGGTTGTATAATAGTTTTCATAGGATTCTTTGAGTGTAATGATGAGTTTTGAAAAGAGTGAGCATGTAGGGAAAAGTTGAAGATTTTATGGGATTTGAAATGATGTGTTGTGATGTGACAATTTATCTAGTGTAAAACATCTGGTTCGGTTCGTAACTGTATTCGTTTAAATTTTCTCGTTCAAAATAAAATTGAACGTCGACGATTATAAATTTTAATAATCGCTCTAATTTCAAACCGATTTAGCTAAATAAATAAATAATTCAAAGTTTTAAATTTCTCGGTATTACATTCTATCCCCTTAAGAAAATTTAGTCCTCGAAATTTGTACATCATCTCTCGATTTCGATGTTGCTTCTTGAACCCATAATATCTTTATGAAATCTTAACTTTCGATATCGATTAATCCTTAGTCTTAAACCTTCGGTCTAAGCTCAATATATTCTTGATTTAGTAGGATCATATGAGTATATGGTATAAACTAACCATATCTGCAGAATCTATCGATTCTGTTGGTAGTGAGTCACATGGTTGACTCTAATTCGTTCAAACACTGCGCTTCCATCGTAATTCTTTCCATTGGTGAAAGAAAATATAATAATCCATTTTCTTGCAACTCCTTCTAGATGGAGTTCTAAGAAATCCATATAGGTATTTCTAACAAAGTAGCTTGAAGTTCTTTCCGATAATATTATCACCAAAACCGAGCCACTATCTGTCTGATAAGTGTACTCTCATGAGATCTCTCTCTCATAGCCATACATCCGATAGTAATCACAAGTACTTCGATGATTGTCGTCTAGATTCTTACCCCGCTAAAATTGGTATCGATCATTATCATCCATTCTTAATTGATCGGTGATTCGGTTTCTTCTCTCTATTGCTCTTAAGAATATATTTCTCATATATTCTTACTTTAAAATATTTTCGGAGAAATCTTTATTCGGCATTTAGTGCCTTCATTTGTAATATCCTTTTAGGATATACATCATTTGTTATCATTCTTTATTGATCCATCATGCAATTTCGCATAGGATAAAATCCTTGGTCCGAGGACATATCATACTTTGCTTTGACGTCAAACATCTTTACCATTTCTCGACATTCAATGATTAATTCATTTTAATGTCGGAGATATAATATCTCATTTATTGATCGTCACAAAAGCATGGGATAATCTTCCCAATTAGATTCACTTTAAGATCCTTCCATGTGAGTCGTTTCATTTGTTCTCTTGGAGATATTCCATTTTCTTAAACATGGTATACGAAAATAATATTACTTTCATTATACTTGGTTCCCACATTCGATTAGAACTGCCATTATTGACATATAGCTTGACAAGTTAGTACATGTGTACCCCATAACTTAAATTCCAAGCATCTTATTACCATGTCTTGACTTTGGAGATATTTCTATACTTGATTTATCGCTAGGGCTAACCTAGTTGTTCACACTTCTCAATATTTATGATCCATCAATCTCATAATCATTGATTTAACTAAGGTCTCAAATATTGAAATTACGTACCATGGTAATCTAGTTCGGGATACTTAGTTTTCATTTTGTCTTCAAGTTCCTTGTGGCCTCCTCCATACCGTGATGGTTCCACTTTACTTTGGCGAGAACAAATTGTTTGTTTCGTAAAACTTGAACTTTCTATCAAAATTTGGACGGTCTTTCTTCATAACTCAAGTCACGAGCTAATATTACTTCATCGTGCTTAATTCGTGTTTCCGAGTCAACACGTATTTTCTTAATGCGAGACATGAAACACATTGTGTGCGTCTCAATTGCTTGGTGGCAACTTTCCTATGTATCAAAGGTCCTATGTATCGGGTGCGTAACTTTCCTCTCTTGCCAGGCGTATAACTCCTTTGAAGGAGAAACCTTAGAAACACTCGATCCTCAGCGTTGAACTCTAAATCAGATCGGCGTTTATTCTCATAAAGCTTTTGTCTATCTTGGGCTTCTTTGATTCTTTGCTTGATGTGATCGACCTTCTCAACCATTCGTTGTACTAGATGCGGACCTAGTAACTTTTCTTTCACCCACTTCGTCCCAATAAAGTGGTGATCGACATTTCCGACCATGCAAAGCCTCGTATATTGAAATCAATTATGCTCAAGCATAATTCTAAGGGTTGAGGTATAAAGCGAGAGATTTATTTTCTTAGATGTTATCATTTCTTTATATATATATTCTTTGGAAAGAATATCTTGCACGCATCTTCATTCTTTTAGACATGTCCAACCTACTAATGAGGTTTTAAGGACAACAACTATCTTAAAGATAAGTTGTAATCTCTCGATATGACATAATAAGGGAATCCATATCCCACGGATATTATATTCTTTTCTTTACTTTTACTCTTGCATTAAATCTAAAGAATATCTTATTCATAATCTTCATTATCATAAGTACTTGGTAAGCCCATCATGGTCATTGCATCGATGTGTATCATAGGGAAAATATCTCGTCTCATCGAGATTTTCTTTACATCAAAATTTCTTGATGTCTATCACTTTACTGATATGAAACTTTTAGGCGACTGAAATAAGTCAACCTATATCATGCCTGATGTTTATCGCTTTACTAATTCGCACTTAGGTGACAAGGTAAGTCAACCTTTATCATACTTATTGGTTCCAATGATTGAAGAAAACTCATCATGACAACTTACAAGGGTAAGGGTTGATTTGAGGTGATCTTACTTTTGAGTTTGAACCAATATGTTCATTGAATTGAATAATTGGGATATAGGGTCCGAAGACGAATGGCGACTACTGAGATTTCTTTGGTCATGTGGGTGGCGGACCCGTCTAAATATTTTCTCGATCACACAAGAACTTGGTTTCAAAGGATTCCTTTATAGACCTTTGGGTTAAAATTTCTTTCAAAACATTGAGAAACTCAGTGATTTTTCAATTTGAACTAGGTCGTAGGTTAAACTCAATGACGAAATTGGGTAATGAAATTAAATTTGAAACCTTATATAACTCGTAATAGGTCATCATCAAAGGTTCTCATGTATGTCATAGTTCTACTTGTACTCTTGGGAATCTTACCTTCTAATAACTTTCTAAAATTCTTATCGCCTTGTAAAGTCCTCGTTCAATAAATCCATAAACTAACTTCCACTGATTCTCGTAATTTCTGGAGAAGAATCGGGGTTGCGTCCTCATGAAAATTGAAGTGCGTCGCGATAGGAGGCGTGGCGAAAACCATGCGTAAATCGGAGTTCAAGCGAAGGAGAGCGGATCAAAACAAAATCACTGCGCAGTGCAGAAAAGCCGCGCGAATTCATTCTTGTTTTGAAAACTCATAATACTTGGATCAATTCATTCTTTGATCACATTTCTTTTTCGTTTATAACGAATAAGTCATAGTCGATTTGGAGTCCGTCGTGCGTGAGCGTCCAAATAAAAGTCTATACTCATGTCACTTATCGCATAGTGACATTTATCATTTGATCTCATGTCCACTTGACTCGTAAATTCTCTTCTCGTCTTTTATTTGAGATTTTCATTTCGATCTCGCTTTTGTTTTAGTATAGAATAAAATTCTCATAATTCATCCTTCTATGTTCTTCATAATGGGATCATCGTCTTAAGCGATCTACGTTCTTTTGGGGATAACATACCGCCATCATTAACAACCTTGAGATTTGAAATAAAATTTCAAATATTCATATCATAGTTTATTGTACTCATGTACTTCTTTTAATTTCAAAATTCAACATAACATGTTTGACATATAATGTCCATTTTTGAGCATTTTCATCATTAATAACAATAAATCTTTATTGAATTCCATGAATTCAAACATTTCATTATTGACACATATTCGTCAATACTTTCTCGTATGATATTATCATACATTATCATACGTTGTAGCGAACCAACAACTTCACGATCATGACAACATCCTCCTCATAAACATCATTAAACCATGATATGTTGGTAGCGAACCAACAACTTTTCTTATTATTTCATCATTACAGACTTCATGACATGAAACTTCATTTGCAACATTTGCAATAACTTTCATTTAAATAAATCCTCATAACTTTCATTTCACGAAAAATTTTACAAAACTTTGAGAAAGAATTATTTACTTAGCACAAATCAAATCCTGTAAGTTTTCCTTAAATATGCGATCTCATACTGCATATTGTCGAAATCTCCATTTTTATTTTTTATTTTTTTTGAAAAATAAATAAATCATTCATCCTTTCTCACTTTCGACTTTTCATTTCAAAACTTTTGAAAAGAAATCATTTACCTCATTCGGTTGAGCTTGATGTGATGGAGTGTTGAGCATAGTCGGTGACCTCTAACAAGTCCGGTGACTCAATCTAGACTTAACTTTGAATGAAGTTTGGGGATTTAAGGAACGACGCTCGATACCACTTTAACGCCCTTATCCAGAAGGACGGATTAGCGAGGGACTATTACTCGAGCGAGAATTAAGCGTAACAAGGGCATGGAACATCAAATTGTGAGACACATATAAGGAATACTTCTTAAATTTCCAAGAGATTAGGATTTGACAAACATAATATATAAATGACTTAGTATTCTTGCGTGGAAAACATGTGAATAAACATATGACGATGTGCACTCAAGGTACTAACTTTCGGTGACAAAAAATTCTATTGCTCAACAACTTTGCTCATCGCATCACCATTCAACTGCTGCGTTTAAAAACAAACATGCGGTGAGTACAAGAATACACTCGGTGGACTCATGCAAAAACATTTTCATCTTTAAATTACATTGCCCATGATAACCGAGGTTTTATTTGAAATACTCGTGCTTACTAAACATTTTCTTGCATTTTCATAAATCGTGCGGCGGACATTTTCTTTGTATGTATGATCCATATCCTTTCATTCCTCATATAACATTTCTGAATCACGAGCGCCGTAGAAGGCCTCACTCTCGTATTGTGACCGTATCCGTGGTGTACTTGACTACGGTCGACTTGAGTGTACCACGTTAATCCGGCTATAAAGCACGGGATCCGAATTCGATTTTTCATGAATTGGGAGCGACCCACAACTTTTCTTTCATTCATTCTTTGGCGAACCAACATATTGATAGGATACATACATAAAAACATAAACATTTTGGGCGAGTAATTTCATAACATCATTTCATCATCATTTCTCAAAAGAAAGCGTCGTAAATAAATACTTTTCATTTTGAAGAAAGCATCATAAATAAAGCATTTTATCCTTGAGGATAAGAAAAAAAAGCCACCTTAAAATTGACCTTCTTGACATACATGATGGTGATCCTTTGTCGTTTTCATTTCGTCCACTGGACCTTGTCGATGTAAAATATAATTTAATACATCATTCATTTTTTGAGAAGCATCGTTAAGATTTAACGAATTAGTTATCTTTTAAATCTTAGAGTTTCATGATTTTAGTTATCGATGCGACTTAGTTAACAATCTATATTTAGTCTATTAGATTAGTCTCGTCATGGCGATGGCGACACCGTCGTTGCATTCTTTCCTTCCATCAATGTTTCTCCACGTCGTTTATTATAATTTATGAATCTAAGTTCATAACTAATCTTAAATGCGTTTGTTAGCAGCGTATCGACAAATTCGAGTTTCAATAACTCATCCATAACTAATATTTCTTCGCGTGTTTCTCACCTCACACGTCCCATATTTTCTATTAAAGAAAACCAATATCGATACTACGATAAATAAAATTTTTTCTTACTTCAATCATCTTCTAATAATCGGTCTATAATTTAAGTTACTTAGAAATAATATTTCTTAAGTATCTTACTTGACATAATCAACTCATTAATTAATTAAATCTATGATTTAATTAAGTAAATCCATAATTAAACTTAATTGAATGGATTAAATAAAATCGATAATATTTGATTAATCAATCAAATTTATTTAATTCATTTAAATATTCGGTAATTAGGATTTTATTCCAATCACTCCTTACATAAGGTCCATCTCATTACATACATAAATCACTTAAAGAATAATTCTCAAATTATTCCTTAACATAATTAATTAATTATGTTATTAAAATATATATATAGACTTTATTAAATCTCATGAGTTTAATTAACTCACTATAATTAATTGGTCTTTAGATTACTCTTTAATTCAAGAGTCCATCCTTCATTTAATCTAGGCCCAACATTAGAATAAATCTAAGTCCACCTTCAATTTAATTTAAAAGCTCATTCGATTAATTCAAGAGCCCATATCAATTAACTTTATTTCATGACCCATTCTAGTATTTATTCGAGGCCCAAAATTAATTTAAACCAATTAAAATAGGCTACATGATCAAACCCAACATTTAATTTATTTGAGCCCGCCCATTATTGGAATTAAAAAGCCCAAATAAAATAAAGGCCCAACATTTAATTTAAAACTAAACTATACTAATTAATTTTGGCCCAAAACAATAAGCCCAAAACAAATTAACTTAACTAACCTAATTTAATACTAACCTATACCAACCGGGCCGCCTCACTCCTCTCCCAAATGCGACGCGCGCACACACACTCTCTCTCTGTTCACCTGCACACACACACATCCTCGCGGCGCACACTTTCCCCGCCTCCTTCGTCTCCGACGAGTCATCGTGGCTATGGCGCCATGGCCGCCTCAACGACTCTTCATTCACCGCCGTCTCTCCGATCTTCTCACTCAACACATACGCGGATGCGCCGTCGCCGTGTCGATCGGTCACATCGCCGGTCGGCGAGTCCCGGTTCCGGCGACTTCGTCACCGCCATCTCCTTCTCGTCTACCTCTCGCCGTGATACACTCACCACGCACAAGATCTATATCTACTCGGCAAGATCGTGTCGCCGCGTCGATCTGGCCGTCGCGGAGATCCGGGCGAACCCCTCCTGCGTCGTCTCCGTGGACGACCGCGCCGTCGCGATCTCCACGCCCGCCTACCTATTTTCCTTCCTTTCTTCTCTAGGCACCTCTCACGGTCACCACACTTCGCGATGCGCCGTCGGCGTCTCGCTTGCCTCGGGACAAACGCGTTCGTGTCGTCGAGCAGCTCGTCGCCGTACTCCTATCTTGCTCGCCGTTGGTTAATGGCGAGCCCTAGTGGCTTGGTCCACAGCTAGGTTCGAGGAAAAGTGCATCATGTTCTTGGATTCTATTTTGATTTTTCGTGGTGGTCATGTATACTTATCATTTGAAGGTTTATTATGATTCTAGGTTTTGTCCTTCGTAAACTATAGCTTTTATCAATTGTGAAAGTTTTCCTATTGTTTGTGTTGAGGGATTGAGTTAGCTACAAACTATGTAAATGGATTGTGTTATTGTGCGTTGTTGATCATGTGTTTACGGTTATGGTTATGTAATTGAAAAGCATAAGGACTTTAGTAGAGAGTTCTAGTGGTATTGAACTGGATGAGGATGAGCGAGGGCCGGGATGAAGCAAGGAGCTTTTCCTCTTCTTTCTTCTCTGGAAATTTTGGTGGTTTGGAAAGTGGGAAATTGTGGGTTGATTAATTGAGGGAAAATGGAGGTTGTATAATAGTTTTCATAGGATTCTTTGAGTGTGATGATGAGTTTTGAAAGGAGTGAGCATGTAGGGAAAAGTTGAAGATTTTATGGGATTTGAAATGATGTGTTGTGATGTGACAATTTATCTAGTGTAAAACATCGGTTCGGTTCGTAGCGTATTCGTTTAAATTTTCTCGTTCAAAATAAAATTGAGCGTCGCGATTATAAATTTTAATAATCGCTCTAATTTCCAAACCGATTTAGCTAAATAAATAAATAATTCAAAGTTTTAAATTTCTCGGGGTATTACATTCTATCCCTAAGAAAATTTAGTCCTCGAAATTTGTACATTATGCATTCGTATTATCCTTTCTTCATCATGCTCTCGAATTTCGATGTTGCTTCTTGAACCCATAATATCTTTATGAAATCTTAACTTTCGATATCGACTAATCCTTAGTCTTAAACCTTCGATCTAAGCTCAATATATTCTTGATTTAGTAGGATCATATGAGTATATGTTATAAACTAACCATATCTGCGAATTTATCGATTTACATTGGTAGTGAGTCATGTGTTTAACTCTAATCGTTTAAACACACACTTCCATCGTAATTCTTTCCATTGGTGAAAGAAAATATAATAATCCATTTTCTTAGCAACTCCTTCTAGGTGGAAGTTCTAAGAAATCCATATAGGTATTTCTAACAAAGTAGCTTGAAGTTCTTTTCGATAATATTATCACCAAAACCGAACCACTATCTATCTGATAAGCGTACTCTCATGAGATTTCTATCTTATAGCCTTGCAAGTCATATAGTAATCACAAGTAGTTCGATGATCACCATCTAGATCCTCGCCTCTGAACATGGCATCGATCATTATCATCCATTCTTAATTGATCTGAATGATTCGGTTTCCTTTCCTCTATTGCTCTTAGGAATATATTTCTCATATATTCTTACTTTAAAATATTTTCGGAGAAATCTTTATTCCGGCATTTAGTGCCTTCATTTGTAATATCCTTTTAGGATATACATCATTTGTTATCATTCTTTATTGATCCATCATGCGATTTTGCATAGGATAAAATCCTTGGTCCATCGAGGACATATCATACTTTGCTTTGACGTCAAACATCTTTACCATTTCTCGACATTCAATGATTAATTCATTTCAATGTCGAGAGACATAATATCTCATTTATTGATCGTCACAAAAGTATGGGAATAATCTTCCAATTAGATTCACTTTAAGATCCTTCCATGTGAGTCGTTTCATTTGTTCTCTTGGAGATATTCCATTTTCCTTAAACATGGTATCGAAAATAATATTACTTTCATTATACTTGGTTCCCACATTGATTAGAACGCCATTATTGACATATAGTTTGACAAGTTAGTACATGTGTGCCCCATAACTTAAATTCAAAGCATCTTATTACCATGTCTTGACTTTGGAGATATTTCTCATACTTGATTTAAACGCTAGGGCTAACCTAGTTGTTCACTCTTCTCAACATTTATGATCCATCAATCTCATAATCATTGATTTAACTATGGTCTCAAATACTCGAAATTACGTACCATGGTAATCTAGTTCGGGATACTTAGTTTTCATTTTGTCTTTAAGTTCCTTGTGGCCTCCTCCATACCGTGATGGTTCCACTTTACTTTGGCGAGAACAAATTGTTTGTTTAGTAAAACTTGAACTTTCTATCAAAATTTGGACGGTCTTTCTTCATAACTCAAGTCTGAGCTAATATTACTTCATCGTGATTAATTCGTGTTTGAATCAAACACGTATTTTCTTAATGCGAGACATGAAACACATTGTGTGCGTCTCAATTGCTTGGTGGCAACTTTCCTATGTATCAAAGGTCCTATGTATCGGGGTCGTAACTTTCCTCTCTTGCCAAAGCGTATAACTCCTTTCAAGGAGAAACCTTAGAAACACTCGATCCTCAACGTTGAACTCTAAATTAGATCGGCGTTTATTCTCATAAAACTTTTGTCTATCTTGGGCTTCTTTGATTCTTTGCTTGATGTGATCGACCTTCTCAATCATTCGTTGTACTAGATGCGGACCTAGTAACTTTCTTTCACCTACTTCGTCCCAATAAAGTGGTGATCGACATTTCCGACCATACAAAGCCTCGTATATTGAAATCAATTATGCTCAAGCATAATTCTAAGGGTTAATTATAAAGCGAGATTTATTTTCTTAGATGTTATCATTTCTTTATATATATATTCTTTGAAAAGAATATCTTGCATGCATCTTCATTCTTTTAGACATGTCCAACCTACTAATGAGGTTTAAGGACAACAACTATCTTAAAGATAAGTTGTAATCTCTCGTTATGACATAATAAGGAATTCATATCCCAAGATATTATATTCTTTTCTTTACTTTTACTCTTGCATTAAATGCTAAAGAATATCTTATTCATAATCTTCATTATCATAAGTACTTGGTAAGCCCATCAGGGTCATTGCATCGATGTGTATCATAGGGAAAATATCTCGTCTCATCGAGATTTCCTTTACATCATAATTTCTTGATGTCTATCACTTCACTGATCTGAAACTTTTAGGTGGTGAAATAAGTCGATCTATATCATGCACGATGTTTATCGCTTTACTAATTAGCACTTAGGTGACAAGGTAAGTCAACCTTTATCATACTTATTGGTTCCAATGATTGAAGAAAACTCATCATGACAACTTACTGAGGGTAAGGGTTGAATTTCGGGTGATCTTACTTTTGAGTTTGAACCAATATGTTCATTGAATTGAATAATTGGGATATAGGGTCCGAAGACCGAATGGCGACTCTTGAGATTTCTTTGGTCATGTGGGTGGCGGACCCGTCACAAATATTTTCTCGATCACACAAGAACTTGGTTTCAAAAGGATTCCTTTATAGACCTTTGGGTTAAAATTTCTTTCAAAACATTGAGAAACTCAGTGATTTCTCAATTTGAACTAGGTCGTAGAGTTAAACTCAATGACGAAATTGGGCAATGAAATTAAATTTGAAACCTTATATAACTCGTAATAGGTCATCATCAAAGGTTCTCATGTATGTCATAGTTCTACTTGTACTCTTGGAATCTTACCTTCTAATAACTTTCTAAAATTCTTATCGTCTTGTAAAGTCCTCATTCAATAAAATCATAAACTAACTTCCACTGATTCTCGTAATTTCTGGAGAAGAATCAGGGGTTGGGTCCTTCATAACAATTAAAATGCGTCGCGATAGGAGTGCGTGGCGAAAACCATGCGTAAATCGGAGTTCAAGCGAAGGAGAATAGGTCAAAAACAAAATCACTGCACAGTGAAGAAGAGCTCGCGCCGAATTCATTCTTTTTTGAAAACTCACAATACTTGGATCAATTCATTCTTTGATCACATTTCTTTTCGTTTATAACGAATAAGTCATAGTCGATTTGGAGTTAAGTCGTGCGTGAGCGTCCAAATAAAAGTCTATACTCATGTCACTTATCGCATAGTGACATTTATCATTTCGACCTCATGTCCACTTACGCTCGTAAATTCTCTTCTCATCTTTCATTTCGAGATTCTCATTTCGATCTAGCTTTTGTTTTAGGATAGAATAAAATTCTCATAATTCATCCTTCTATGTTCTTTCAGAATGGGATCATCGTCTTAAGCGATCTACGTTCTTTTGGGGATAACATACCTTCATCATTAACAACCTTGAGATTTGAAATAAAATTTCAAATATTCATATCATAGTTTATTGTACTCATGTACTTCTTTTAATTTCAAAATTCAACATAACATATTTGACATATAATGTCCATTTTGAGCATTTTCATCATAATAACAATAAATCTTTATTGAATTCCATGAATTCAAATATTTCATTATTGACACATATTCGTCAATACTTTCTCGTATGACATTATCATACATTATCATCGTTGGTAGCGAACCAACAACTTCACGATCATGACAACATCCTCCTCATAAACATTAACAATCTTCCTCAAAACATCATCATGATATGTTGGTAGCGAACCAACAACTTTTCTTATTATTTCATCATTACGTGCTTCATGACATGAAACTTCATTTGCAACATTTGCAATAACTTTCACTTTCAATCAATCCTCATAACTTTCATTTCACTTGAAAATTATTTCAAAAATTTGAGAAAGAATCATTTACTTAGTAGAAATCAAATCCTGTAAGTTTTCCTTAAATATGCAGTCCCATACCTGCATATTGTGGGAATCTCCTTTTTTTTTTTTTTGAAAATAAAAATAAAAATCATTATAATCCTTTCTCACTTTCAACTTTTCATTTCAAAACTTTTGAAGAGAAATCATGTACCTCATTCGGTTGAGCTTGATGTGATGGAGTGTTGAGCATAGTCGGTGATTTCTAGAAGTCAGTGACTCAATCTAGACTTAACTTTGAATGAAGTTTGAATTCAAGGAGCGAACGCTCGATACCACTATGTAACGCCCGTATTTCAAAGGGCGGATTAGCGAGGACTATTACTCGGGCAGGAATTAAGAAAGCGTAACAAGCATGGAACATTAAAATATGAGACATATAAGGAATACTCCTAAAACTTCAAGAGTTGGAGATTTGACAAACATAATGTACATATGACTTAGTATTCTTGCGTGGAAAACATGTGAATAAACATATGACGATGTGCACTCAAGGTACTAACTTTCGGTGACAAAAGAATTTTATTGCTCAACACTTGCTCCATCGCATCACCATTTCACACTGCACGTTTAAAACAAACATGCGGTGAGTACAGAATACTTTCGGTGGACTCATGCAAAACATTTTATACTTTAAATTACTTTGCCCATGATAAGACACAAGGTTTTACTTGAAAAGGCGCGTGCTTATTAAACATTTTCATCATTTTCATAAATCGTACGGCGGACATTTTCTTTGTATGTATGATCCATATCCTTTCATTCCTCGTATAACATTTCACGAATCACGAGCGCGTAGAAGGGCTCCCCTACGTCGGCTGTGACCGTGAGTGGTGTACTTACGGCTACGGTCGACTTGAATGTACCGTTAATCCGGCTATAAAGCACGGGATCGAATTCAATTTTCATGAATTGGGGCGACCCAACAACTTTTCTTTCATTCATTCTTTGGCGAACCAACATATTGATAGGATCATACATAAAAACATAAACATTTTGGGCGGTAATTTCATGAACATCATTTCCTCATCATTTCTCAAAGAAAGCATCGTAAATAAATATTTTCATTTTGCATAAAGCATCATAAATAAATCATTTTATCCGAGGATAAGAAAAGAAAAGCCCGCCTCGAATTGACCTTCTTGACATACATGATAGTGATCCTTTGTCGTTTTCATTTCGTACGCATTGGAACCTTGTCGATGTAAAATATAATTGAATACATCATTTTTTTTTTTGAAGCATCGTTAAGATTTAACGAACTCATTATCTTTTAAATCTTAGAGTTTCATGATTTTCGTTATCGATCGACTTAGTTAACAATCTATACTTAGTCTATTAGGTTTGTCTCGTCATGACGATAGGCAACACTTAAATCGTTGCATTATTTCCTTCCATCAATGTTTCTCCACGTCGTTTCGTATAATTTATGAATCCTAAGTTCATAACTAATCTTAATCGTTTGTTAGCGTGTCGACAAATTCGAGTTTCAAAACCCATCCATAATATTAATATTTCTTCGTCGCGGTTCTCGCCTCACCCGTCCCGTATTTACTATTAAAGAAAATAATATTGATACTACGATTAATAAAATTTCTCTTACTTCAATCATCTTCAAATAATCATTCTATAAACTTGAGTTACTTAGAAATAATATTTCTTAAGTATCTACTTGACATAATCAACTCATTAATTAAATCTATGATTTAATTAATTAAATCCATAATTAATCTTAATTAAATGGATTAAATAAAATCGATAATATTTGATTAATCAATCAAATTAATTTGATCTATCTTAAATATCTACTAATTAGGATTTTATTCAATCATTCCTTACATAAAGTTCATCTCACTACATACATAAATCACTTAAAGAATAATTCTCAATTTATCCTTTAACATAATTAATTAATTATGCTATATAAATATATATATATATATATATATATATACTATTAAATCTCATGAGTTTGATTAACTCACTATAATTTATTGGTCTTTAGATTACTTTTTAATTGAGTCTATCATTCATTTAATCTAGGGCCCAACATTAAAATAAATTTAAGTCCACCTTAAATTTAAGTTTAGCTCATGTCAATTTATTCTCAAAGGCTCGTCTTTAAATATTATCCACGAGCCCAATAAATTAATTTAAACCAGTTAAAATAGGCTACATGATCAAACCAACATTTAATTTATTTAGGCCCGGCACACTTGGCCATTGAATTAAAGCATTGAAATAAAATAAAGGCCCAACATTTAATTAATTTAAACCTTAACCCGTGAATAATGGCCCAAACAGTGAGGCCAAAACAAATTAAATTAAAAACTAAGCCTAGCACCACTCCCGATCTCCTGTCTCTAACTCTCTCTGCCAACTTACAGGCCACTCACCAGCTCTCTTCTCTCTGAGCTTGAATACAGCCACCACACTTCTCGTCTCGGCTATGGCGGCGGCGCCTCAGTGACCCTGTCCGTCTTGCCGCTTTTCCGTTCACTCAACACTCGGACGTCTGCATTGTCGCCCGCCTCCCGTGTCGTCGAGACCCGCGGCGAGTCGGCGTCGTCGTGACGCCTCGCGCCGCCCTGCTGGCCTCGATCCCCTCTTCTCTCTCTCTCGGTTCCTCACTCAACACATATACCTGCTGCACATTCCTCGTGCTTCGCCGGCGGATCGCGCGCGGTCGCCATCGCCGGTCGGCGAGTCGCCGTCGCGACTTCGGACCCGTCTCTCCGGATCTCTCGCGTCTCTCTCGATCTGTTCTTGCTGAACACACACACACGCATGATTCGACACACCACATACCAACTCTGGGTTGATTTATTGAGAAAATGGAGGTTGTATAAAAGTATTCATAGGATTCTTTGAGTGTAATGATGAGCTTTGAAAAGAGTGATGAGTGTATTGGGTAAAGTGGAAGATTTTGTGGGATTTGAAATGATGTGGTTGATTTGACAATTTATCCAGTATAAAACATCTGGTTCGGTTCGTAACTGTATTCATTTAAATTTTCTCGTTCAAAATAAAATCGAACGTCGACGATTATAAATTTTTAATAATCGCTCTAATATCAAAACCCGATTTAGCTAAATAAATTAATAATTCAAGATTTTAAATTTCTCGGGTATTACATTCTATCCTCCTTAAGAAAATTTCGTCCTCGAAATTTGTACACTTCATGATTTTCATATACTTTCCTTCATCATGCTCTCGATTTCGATATTGCCTCTTCGAACCCATAATATCTTCATGAAATCTTAACTTTCGATATCGACAAATCCTTAGTCTTAAAACCTTCCAGTCTAAGCTCAATATATTCTTGATTTAGTAGGATCATATGAGTATATATTTTATAAACTAACCATATACGCAGAATCTATCGATTTCTGTTGGTAGTGAGTCCTGCGTTTGACTCTAATTCGTTCAAACACACGCTTCCATCGTAATTCTTTCCATTGGTGAAAGAAAATATAATAATCCATTTTCTTCATAACTCCTTCTAGGTGAAGTTCTAAGAAATCCATATAGGTATTTCTAACAAAGTAGCTTGAAGTTCTTTTCCGATAATATTATCATCTTCTAGGTGATACCATCCGAACCACCGGCTTCGGATTGATGACCACCCCACGATCAACACGAGTATTTTCGGTGTGCTTTGTCCTCACTCACACACTGAGAAAACTTCCTGGGGTCACCCATCCCACAATTGCTCCAAGCTAAGCACGCTTAACTTTAGAGTTCTTATGAGATTTCTATCTCATAGTATGCCATCATATAGTAATCGCAAGTAGTTCGATGATTGCCATCTAGATCCTCACCCTGCGAACATGGGTATCCGTCATTACCATCCATTCTTAATTCAATCTGAATGATTCGGTTTCTTTTCCTCTTTATTGCCTCTTAGATATATTTCTCATATATTCTTACTCTAAAATATTTTCAGAAATCCTTATCCCGCATTTAGTGCCTTCATTTGTAATATCCTTTTAGGATATACATCATTTGTTATCATTCTTTATTGATCCATCATGCGATTTCGCATAGGATAAAATCCTTGGTCCATCGAGGACATATCATACTTTTGCTTTGACGTCAAACATCTTTACCATTTCTCGACATTCAATGATTAATTCATTTCAATGTCGAGATACTTAATATCTCATTTTATTGATCGTCACAAAAGTATGGGAATAATCTTCCAATTAGATTCACTTTAAGATCCTTCCATGTGAGTCGTTTCATTTGTTCTCTTGGGATATTCCATTTTCCTTAAAACATGGTATCCGAAAATAATATTACTTTCATTATACTTTGGTTCCCATTCAGATTATAACCGTCATTATTGACATATAGCTTGGCAAGTTAGTACATGTGTACCCCATAACTTAAATTCCAAGCATCTTATTACCATGTCTTAACTTTAGGGATACCTTTTCTATACTTGATTTAAACACTAGGGCTAGCCTAGCCGTTCACTCTTATCAACATTTATGATCCATCAATCTCATTATCATTGGTTTTAATATGGCCTCAAATACTCGAAATTACATACCATGTTAATCTAGTTCGGGATACTTAGTTTTCATTTTGTCTTTAAGTTCCCTTGTGGCCTCCTCCATACCGTGATGGTTCCACTTTACTTTGACGAGAACAAATTGTTTGTTTCATAAAACTTAAACTTTTCTATCCAAAATTTGGACATGTCTTTCTTCATAACTCAAGTCCTGTGCTAATACTACTTCATCGTGATTAATTACGTGTTTCGAATCAAACACGTATTTTCTTAATGCGAGACATGAAACACATTGTGTGCGTCTCAAATGCTTGGTGGCAACTTTCCTATGTATCAAAGGTCCTATGCATCGGGTCGTAACTTTCCTCTCTTGCCAAGGCGTATAACTCATTTCGAAGAGAAACCTTAAGAAACACTCGATCCTCAACGTTGAACTCTAAATCGATCGACGTTTATTCTCATAAAGCTTTTGTCTATCTTGGGCTTCTTTGATTCTTTGCTTGATGTGATCGACATTCTCAATCATTCGTTGTACCAGATCTGGACCTAGTAACTTTCTTTCACCCACTTCATCCCAATAAAGTGGTGATCGACATTTCCGACCATGCAAAGCCTCATATATTCGAAATCAATTATGCTCAAGCATAATTCTAAGGGTTGAGGTATAAAGCGAGAGATTTATTTTCTGAGATGCTATCATTTCTTTATATATATATTCTTTGAAAAGAATATCTTGCATGCATCTTCATTCTTTTTAGACATGTCCAACCTACTAATGAGGTTTTAAGGACAACAACTATCTTAAAGATAAGTTGTAATCTCTCTCGTCATGACATAATAAGGAGAATTCATATCCCATAGATATTATATATTTTTCTTTACTTTTACTCTTGTATTAAATGCTAAAGAGTATCTTACTCATAACCTTCATTATCATAATTACTTGGTAAGCCCATCAGGGTCATTGCATCGATGTGTATCATAGGGAAAATATCTCGTCTCATCGAGATTTCCTTTACATCATAATTTCTTGATGTCTATCACTTTACTGATCTGAAACTTTTAGGTGGCTGAAATATGTCAACCTATATCATGCCTGATATTTATCGTCTTACTAATTCGCACTTAGGTAACAAGGTAAGTCAACCTTATCATACTTATTGGTTCCAATGATTGAAGAAAACTCATCATGACAACTTACAAGGGTAAATGTTCGAAATTCGAGGTGAATCTTACTTTTGAGAGTTTGAACCAATATGTTCCTTGAATTGAATAATTGGGATATAGGGTCCGAAGACCAGAATGACGACTACTGAGATTTCTTTGGTCATGTGGGCTGGCCAGACCCGTCACAAATATTTTCTCAGTCACACAAGAACTTGGTTTCAAAATGATCCTTTATAAACCTTTGGGTTAAAATTTCTTTCAAAACAGTGAGAAACTCACGTGATTTTCTCAATTTGAACTAGGTCATAGAGTTAAACTCAATGACAGAAATTGGGTAATGAAATATAATTTGAAACCTTATATATAACTCGTAATAGGTCATCATCAAAGGTTCTCGTGTATGTCATAGTTCTACTTGTACTACTGGGAATCTTACCTTCTAGTAACTTTCTAAAATTCTTATCGTACTGTATCGTTATCATTCTATAAAATCATAGAACTAACTTCCATTGATTCTCGTAAATTCTGGAGAAAGAATCAGGGGTTGGGTCCTTCATAACAATTAAGTACGTCGTGATAGGAGTACGTAGGCGAAAACCATGCGTAAATCGGTGTTCAAACGAAGAAGAACGGGTCAAAACAAAATCATTGTGCAGTGCAGAAAAGCTCGCGCCGAATTCATCCTTGTTTGAAAACTCACAATACTTGAATCAATTCATTCTTTGATCACATTTCTTTTCGTTTATAACGAATAAGTCATAGTCGATTTGGAGTTCCGTCGTGCGTGGCGTCGAATAAAAGACTATACTCATGTCACTTATCGCGATAGTGACATTTATCATTTCGACCTCATGTCCATCTACTTTTGTTTTAGTAGAATTCTCTTAATTCATCCTTCTATGTTCTTTCGCAATGGGATCATGCGTCTTAAGCGATCTACGTTCTTTTGGGGATAACATACCCTTTATCATTAACAACCTTGAGATTTGAAATAAAATTTCAAGTATTCATATCATAGTTCATTGTACTCATGTACTTCTTTTAATTTCAAAATTCAACATAACATATTTGACATATAATGTCCATTTTGAGCATTTTCATCATTAATAACAATAAATCTTTATTGAATTCCATGAATTCAAACATTTCATTTATTGACACATATTCGTCAATACTTTCTCGTATGACATTATCATACATTATCATACGTTGGTAGCGAACCAACATCTTCCCGATCATGACAACATCCTCTTCATAAACATCATTAAACCATGATATGTTGGTATCGAACCAACAACTTTCTTATTATTTCATCATTCTGTACTTCATGACATGAAACTTCATTTGCAACATTTACAATAACTTTCACTTTCAATAAATATTTTCCTGACATGAAACTTCAATTGCAACATTTGCAATTACTTTCACTTTCAATAAATACTCATAACTTTCATTTCACTTGAAAAATTATTTCAAAATTTGAGAAAGAATCATTTACTTAGCATGAATCAAATCAGTAAGTTTTCTTAAATATGCGGTCCCATACCGCATATTGTGGAATTTTATTTTTATTTTATTTTTATTTTTGAAAAAATAAAAAATCATTTTCATCCTTTCTCACTTTCAACTTTTCATTTCAAAACTTTTGAAGAGAAATCATTTACCTCATTCCGGTTGAGCTTGATGTGATGGAGTGTTGAGCATAGCCGACTGACCTCTAACAAGTCTAGTGCCTCAATCTAGACTTAACTTTGAAGGAAGTTTTGGGATTCAAGAGCGAACTGCTCTGATACCACTTTGTAACGGCCCGTTTTTCCAGAGGACGGATTAGCAGGTACTATTACTCGGAACGGGAATTAAGAAATGTAACAAAGACATGGAACATTGAAATATGAGACATATATCAGGAATACTACTAAAACTTCAATGCGTTGGAGATTTGACAAACATAATGTACATATGACTTAGTATTCTTGCAGCGGAAAACATGTGAATACACATATGACGATGTGCACTCAAGGTACTAACTTTCAGCGACAAAAGAATTCTATTGCTCAACACCGCCCATCGCATCACCATTTCAACTCGCACGTTTAAAACAAACATGCAGGGCTGAGTACAAGAATGCACTCAGTGGACTCATGCCAAAAACATTTTTCATTGAATTACACTGCCCCATCAGTAACCCACGAGGTTTTATTTGAAATACTCGTGCTTACTAAATATTTTCTTGCATTTTCATAAATCGTCTGGCCAGACATTTTCTTTGTATGTATGATCCATATCCTTTCATTCCTCATATAACATTTCCTGAATCCTGAACGCCGTAGAAGGAGGCCTCCCTCTACGTCGCTGTGACCGGCCGTGAATTGTACTTACAGCACACAATCAACTTGAGTGTACACGTTAATCCAGGCTATAAAGCACAGGATCCGAATTCGATTTTTCATGAATTGGGAGCGACCCAACAACTTTTCTTTCATTCATTGCTGGCGAACCAACACATTGATAGGATACATACATAAAAACATAAATATTTTGGGCAGGTAATTTCATGAACATCATTTTCTTCATCATTTCTCAAAAGAGAAAGCATCATAAATAAATACTTTTCATTTTGCATAAAGCATCATAAATAAATCATTTTATCCTAGAGGATAAGAAAAGAAAAGAAAAGCTCACCTTAAGAATTGACCTTCTTGACATACATGATAGTGATCCTTTGTCGTTTTCATTTACGTCCACGCTGGACCTTGTCAATGTAAGAAATATAATTTAATACATCATTCATTTTTTTCGAGAAGCATCGTTAAGATTTAACGAATTCGTTATCTTTTAAATCTTAGAGTTTCATGATTTTCGTTATCGGTACTACTTAGTTAACAATCTATACTTCGTCTATTAGATTCGTTTCGTCATGACGATAGGCGACACTTCGTCGTTGCATTCTTTCCTTCCATCAATGTTTCTCCACGTCGTTTCGTATAATTTATGAATCCTAAGTTCATAACTAATCTTCGTCGTTTGTTAACGCGTATCGAAAATTCCGAGTTTCAATAATTCATTCATAACCAATATTTCTTCGTCGCATTTCTCACCTCACACGTCCCATATTTTCTATTAAAGAAAATCAATATCGATACTAAACGATTAATAAGAATTTCTCTTACTTCAATCATCTCCTAATAATTCTTTCTATAAACTTGAGTTACTTAGAAATAATATTTCTTAAGTATCTACTTGACATAATCAACTCATTAATTAAATCTATGATTTAATTAAGTAAATCCATAATTAAACTTAATTAAATGGATTAAATAAAATCCAATAATATTTGATTAATCAATCAAATTAATTTAATTCATCTTAAATATCGACTAATTAGGATTTTATTCCAATCACTCCTTACATAAGATCAATCTCATTACATGCATAAATCCCTTAAAAGAATAATTCTCAAATTATCCCTTAACATAATTAATTAATTAATTATGCTATTAAAAAGAGACTTTATTTAATCTCATGATTTTAATTAACTCACTATAATTAATTGGTCTTTAGATTACTCTTTAATTCAAGAGTCCATCCTTCATTTAATCTAGGGCCCATTCAATTAATTCAAGAGCCCATATCAATTAACTTTCAGCCCATGGCCCATTCTAGTATTTATTCCAGAGGCCCAACAGAATTAATTTGAACCAGTTAAAAATAGGCCTACATGATCAAACCCAACATTTAATTTATTTAGGCCCAGCACCCTTGGCCCAACTGAATTAAAAATGGCCCAAATGAAATAAAGGCCCAACATTTAATTTAACTAACCTAATTTAATACTAACCTATACTAACCACCGCCCTTCCTCTTCACTCACTCTCTCTCTCTCCACACACACACACGCAAGACAGATCGCCATGGCCGGCCGTCGGCCATGTCGCCGGTCGGCGAGGTGCGGTCGCCGTCACTTCTTCCTCTTTTCTCCTTTCTTCTCTCTCACCCCTAACATACGCACACATACACATACACGAGCTCACCGAGAACGCACACAAACTCGCCTGCTCGTCTCCTCGTCCGCCAGCCACTTCACCGCGGCGGCGGCGTGACTTCACTCATCTTCTTTTCTCTCGCGCACAACACACACACACTAGACAAAGATCTCTCTCGCTCGATTTACCGGCGTCGTCATCGCCTCGTCGGTGAGTCGCGCCAGATCCGGTGCCAACGCCACGACTTCCTCTCCATCTCCGGTCTGAGCCGTGTCGTTGCCTCCGCGACTTCTCGGCGAGATCGCCGGCGACTCGGATCCGAGTCGTCTCTCTCTTTCTCGGCTCAACTCTCTCACCACGATCACACGCGCAAAATATATATATATCCACACGATCTCTATTTCAATCCTCACCCTTCTTTGTATTTGGTTTTCGGCCGTCTCCGGCCGGAAGGTCCTATCGAGGACGCTGACGTCACCGCCAGCGGTTGTGCCGCCCGATTCTCGCTTCGACCACCTGTCGACCCACAGTAGAGCCCTAGTGGCTCGGTCACATTCTTAAGAAATTTTAATTTACGATTACTAATTTTCTATATAATTATGATTTTATCTACTTGGCTTATTTGTTAATACCTTGTAAATTTTCCATTTCACTTAAAAGCAATATGTATTTATTGAGATATTAGATCCTAAGCTAAAAGCGGGTGAATGTATATACATGTATATGTGATGTTCTTGATGAAATTAAACATATTATAATTGTGATTGAATGAAATGGAATGAGATGGAACCTGTATGAAGTAGGTGGTATGTTTCTGCTTTGTTGCTGTTTTGATCGGTTGGATAGCAAATTTCTTGAGACAACAAAGGATTAACCATTGTTAGCTTTGATTTTTTTTTTTTAAAACATGAAAAAATACAAGGATAAATGAATTCTTACATTGTTGTGGTTTTCTTCATCTGTCGACAGGTTTGGAAATGAGAATGAAGAAGTATGGGTTGATTTATTGAGAGAAAATGGAGGTTGTATAAGAGTATTCATAGGATTCTTTGAGTGTAATGATGAGCTTTGAAAAGAGTGATGAGTGTATTGGGTAAAGTGGAAGATTTTGTGAGATTTGAAATGATGTGGTTGATTTGACAATTTATCCAGTATAAAACATCCGGTTCGGTTCAGAATCGTATTCATTTAAATTTTCTCGTTCAAAATAAAATCGAACGTCGACGATTATAAATTTTAATAATCGCTCTAATATCAAAACCCGATTTAGCTAAATAAATTAATAATTCAAGATTTTAAATTTCTCGGGTATTACACTGAAATCATTTAATGCACTGCAATTTTCGATCTTGCACAATTTTATTCCCCAAAAAAGTTTACATCTCTCTTCATGCCCTCTGTACGCCGATTACAGATCCCACATTGAAGAACAGCATTGAAGAATTCTTTCACGATCGGCGCGCCTAACTCGAATACATCACACCAATTAAATTGGTAGCAATCAAACTCATTTCTCCTCTCTTCAAAACTATTATATATTTTGTTAAACTCTAATTAAACTAATTGAACTATCACTCTCTCAACAAAGCAGATAAATACGCGCAACAAATAGGGGAACTGACATCATGGTGAACAAAGGGAAAAAACAACTCAAGGGTAAAGAAATTCAAGAAGGGGACGATTAGTTTTATTGCTTCGTTTTGTTCGGCATTTTTTGTAGATATAGATGTTGTTAAATTCTGAAATATGTGTTTGATGTTGATATATGTGCTATGTGATTGTTTTTTGTCATTTATGGAATACAGTTTTTTGTATTGTGTTGGTGGTCCCAAATGTTTTATTCCTTCACAAATGAGTTAAAACATCTTAGTTGATTTATTGTTTTTTTTTTCTTTTGTCATATGCATTTACCATATCATTTGATTACGTGAACAATGGTGTATCAACTCTGTACACATTGTTCTGCTTTTTACAAATTTAAGAAATTATATATCATAAATTGTTGGTAATATATCATACTGTAAGTCAAATGTAGCACATTGTTTTGATACGCATATGTAATATGTTGTATGAATCTTGTTTAATATGTATCATATACAAATATATTTGTATCAATCTTGTTTAATATGTCATAAACATATGATTGGGTTTATGTCATATTCGTGTATATTTGTATCATATCTTGTATTTTTTAGCATATAACATTTTTGTGTATATCATGTCTTGTTAAAATGTAATATATTTTTAATTAGGTGTATCGAATATCTTAAAACCTATGTTCGGGATGTAAAACACATATAGCACATATATTATTTTACTTTACAGTTCAATTGTATATGTCATATATTGTTTATGCTGTATCATTCATTTTAAATATATGTATCATATATATATATATATATATATATATATATATATATATAGGTGGGTTATGGTGATAAAGTTCCTAGTGTAGGAAATATGAATATTATTAGACATCTTTCATATTTGTGAAGACAATCGAAATCACTATGTCAGCATATGTTAATTTAGCACATATTTCATTCATTCAGTAGACATACGCTAAATATATTAGTTTAAGACATCTTTCATCAAGCGTAGTACAAGAAATGTTCTAGTGTTGCACAAGAATCCACAGTAGCACACAAAACACAAAATTGTAGACAACCAAAATTAAATCTCAAGATTGATCCAGCAAATCAAAGATCCAAATTCATTCATATTTTCTACCAAATTATTCTTTATTACTTGAACCATCTCCTATATATATATATATATATATACGTGTATATTTGTGCCTTCATATTCATACAACAAATGGGGCGACTGTCCGTGGCTTTTGTCTGTGGAGCCCAAGAAATGCGCATTTGGATAGACAAGTATATGTCCTAATCGATTTTTAATTAAAATTTAATAAATTTTAATTTTAGATTTTTAATTAAAACTTACTAATATCGAATTGAAAATTTATTAATTAACTTAATTAATTAAATAATTTAAATAAAAGGGGATGGGACGGCAACACATGTGGCGAGATGCACCCAAGACCACCTCATTAATGAGAATTTTATGAATATATAAACAGATTCTTTCACCTCTCATATAATAGTAATTTATTAATTTAATTTATATTAATAAAATATTATTATATGAGAGATGATATAATACACCTATATATTCTATAGAATTTTTTCTCTTTAATTAAGTTTCATGATGACTAGATAGTAGTAATAGTAATGGCCAATAATTATATGGAATTGTCTTCAGCTACACTAGTTTAAGAAGAAAAGGATTGAACTTCTTTTAGGTAGAAAAGGAATTAACTTATCTCCTTGTAATCGTTAATCTCTTGTTGTAAAAGTTCTCAATGATTCTCAATTTCGAAAATTAGGAGTTTGCTCATAGCCATAGACTTGGATCAACCCATTACAACATATACATAGTTTTTTTTTTTTTTCAGACGCGGCGAGGAACCGCACCGCTTATCTTGGGTCTTGACACCATGCACGTTCACGCCTCGCGAATAATGCCAAATCACATGACACAGTGAAACCACACTTGGAAAATCGGTGTGATGCGCTCAAACCATAGAGCGTTTGGTGGGGTTTAACCCGCGATCTCGACCACGTGAACCCACCTTAACCATTGGACCGTCCCCAGGGACAACGTATACATAGTTGATTATATGCCAATGAGTACAAGATTATATGTTTCCGATATATTTCCAAAAGTGTGGCGATTTTGAATAATTCAGAATACTTGTATATGGGGGTCTCATAAATATATGTTATTTAATATTATAGTAAAAAGCTATAATATTATTGAGTGAACAGGACAGGTACCCAAAATGAAGACCAACTACATTAATGCTAAATTTAATTTAACTTTTTGGTAGCATACAAAAGAACGAAAAGGAAACGAGCCAGCTTAATTAAATAGTGAAAGGAACAGCCAGCTGGTGACTATTGTTGATATAAGCATGGGCGGATCCAGGTAGGGGTGGTGCAGCCCGGTGCAGCCCTAATTTTTTTTTTTTACATCTATAAGTCCAATTCAAAATTAGCACAGTCCAAAAAAATAAAAAAAAATTGTTATTGTTGGGTTTTTTATATTTTTGACCCATGAGAAAAACCCATGAGCCCATGAGAAGGTTATAAGAATGAAAAGGGTCAGCCACCATTTTTGAAGGGAGAAATTGGAACAGTCAAAATAGAAAATTTCGTAGATTTTTTTTCCCTTCTCGGATTTTCAACGCGCAGGTTCAGAAAAATTCCGTTTTCTGGAGATTGAACCGTTAGACTAGCGTGATTTTTGGACAAAAGCTTCACAGCATCTGGACGAACTTTGTGGACGGTGGAGATCGATTTTTGATATTCGTAGGTCGGGTCATCGATATGAACAGAGGATAATTTCTGATGATATTTTTCTTGATCTTTGCTCGATTTTGATTTCATACATCTTGATGTACTTATTTTCGAGTGTATGATATTTTGTATGCCTCTAATATAATCTAGAGAAGATTGTTTACTGCTCCATTGTTGATTATAATTGATTTAAACGGCTCTAGTAGTCCCGTGATTTTTTTTCCTCTTTCGTTTTGAGAGATTTTCCATGTTAAAATTTTATGTCTCCTTATTATTGTGTGCCTACTGTTTTGAGCGACGTATATTGATTCTTTTAGAATACCATATTTATCTGCATCCTCAAATGTTCATACGAGTTGCGAAAATTAGCCAAACAAATGTGTCATATTCTTCCTGGCGTTGCATCCGCTCAGTGTTTCTTGATGTTGCTCTTTGCCCATTCGAAGCTATCAAAGTTCAAGTTCAATCGCATGACAAGTTTTGCCAATGGTTTGATGATGGATTCTAAAGTTTATCTTAAAGAAGAGTTTATATTGAAATTTTTTATTAAAATATAGATATAAACTCAATTATTGATATTTTGTGTATTGAAATCTCATGAGACAACTTATAAAACCTAAAAATATTTAGCATTTATGATATTTAATAAATTTGAAGATTTATTTTCATTTCCACCCCATCATCAACTTCGAATCAGCCTCGGATATAAACTAAGTTCTTATCCAAATTGCTTATGAGTATTAATGAAGAGGACAATTCACCTAAAATAACCAAATAGTTACTAGATCTCGAGTTTACTAACCTTTGATTTTTCGAGTTCGAGCTTGAGCTTGTCTCGACAACAAACTCAAAACGTTGAAATCCAAATCAACTCAATTACTTATTAATATTAAATAAAAGTATAATACTTATTTTTATTTAAATAAAACGGTAATGATTTAACTATATATTAAGGATATGACGAAGGATCATATAGCATTCAAGCTTCATTTCGTATGTAGTAACTCAATCTCATATGTTGATTTTGTTTATGCGATGGTTAAGATTTTTTTTTTATTTTTTAAGCTTTAAACGAATTTTTAATGGTAAGAATAGTATAAAAATAGTTTTTACGCTTGCATATATTAACCAGAAATATGCATAATACTGAATATAAACATGTATAATGTTGAACACAAATATGGATATGAGATTGATTGCTCCAAACTTTCTTCTCTCGTTTAGATTTATTCCTTCTAACTTCTTAATTCAAAATAAAATAAAGATCAGCAAGAAAAAAAGCAAACGATCAACAAGAAAAGAAGTTTCGCGTTCTCTCATCTAATTAATTAAAAACAAGACGATTGCTTGAGGCGATTTCTCCGTAAAAAAATAGGAGATAAAAGAAAGATGTCAATGGTGGAAGTCGTGGTGGTTTCTGACTGTTGATTTGGTCGGATTTTGAGTAAGATGGAGGGAGAGGTATTGATAGAATTCAGGATGAACTTTGTGCAGATTAAGAAGAAAAAAAATATATGCGAGAATGAGAAACTTGCATACATCAAAATGCATTATTTAAAGTGTTTGTGTTGCATATTTGTCTTTATCGATATGCAGATTTATTAGAGAATGAGATATTTATCTTTGAAATATTATGCAGGTTTCTCTTTTGTAATATGTATATTGTTATTTGCAAATATGCAGGGTTCTCTTGATATATGCATGTTTTTAGTATGCATATTCCTATTTTAATGTATGCAACTTTTGATAATTGAAGCTATTTAAGAATATATTCAGATTGTATATACAAGATATTGAAATGGAACGATAATGAATAATGATTATATACATTAAATCCATTAGTTGTGTCCAAAATATCATATCCAAACTAAACAAATTATACTTCAAAACCAAACCAAATCATTGTATGCTTGACATCAAACCTAAGATTCGTAGTTGTGTAGAGGACCTAAGTTTTCGATTCTTAAATTTTGCGATTAAATTGAAGAGACGAAGAATAAATCGCAGAGATGAAAAAAGAATCAAGAGCCAAAAGGTGGAGATTATTGGACGTGAGAATGAATGGGAAAAGATGAAAGAAAAAAATTGAAAAAAAAAAAAACTATCAAAAATCTATGGTAATGGATATCTGTTGCGTGTAGTTCTACGATTATGTCCTTCGGGGGAAATTGAGAAAAAAATAGAAAATGCCTGGCGGAGGCCTTTCCTTCGCGCTTGGTAAGCACTTCGTTGTAGCTAAGCTTTGATCGCGACTGCTCATTTCTTTCAGCCACCTTATTTCGTCACCAAGATCCAAGTCAACATCGATAAAGATCTCTTGATTCCTCATGGTGGGGCCGGCTTGAAACAAGCTAACTTTTACCTATCTTCACCTCTTTCCCCTTTTAATCATAAGACAAGTTTCCAATGCTCCTCTCTTTAACTGGGTGAGCTTTTGTTTATCTAATGTGTTTAAATAAACACAATATGTGGTCCAAATTTGGTATTATATATTACCTTAAGACATGGTGCTATCAAATCATGTCACTTAATATCATTGGAGTGAAAATCATTTTTATTGTAAGAACGTGGGAGTCAAAAACTGATGAATTTAGAGTGAAAGTTTATGAATCCGTTGAAAAGTTACCAATCAAAAAATGGAATTTTCGCCTCATGGATTCGAACATTGGATGAAAATTCGAATTTTAAATTCGATAATTTTCTCAACGGATGCATTAACTATCATAGTTAATTTATTCTATTCTCAACGAATTTTCGTGGTTCTTGGTTCTCATATTAAAATAATTTTTATTTGAACATCTCTCTCTCTCTATATACATATATATATATATATATATATATATATATATGGATTAGGTATAGTGAAACTACATATTTTTGCGAACTTACGAACTATGCACAACACGTATAAAGTTGATGTACGGAACGATAAGGTTGATGCACAACGATTTTGCCCTACAATTGATGCACAAGATACCAATTTTAGAGCAAAATCGATGTGAATCAACTTTATACATTTTGTGCATCAACTTTATGCGTGTTGAACATAATTCATAGGTTCGCAAAAAAATTATAGTTCTTATTTGATCCACTCCCTATATATATATAATCAAAATATTAAAAATAAATTCATAATAATCCTAACTTAGTATATGTTGGAGTCAACCTGACTTCAGAAGCAATGTTGGTTGGAATGTTGCCAGCCCAATATGTCCATGTGTCACCAATATACTGAAGTCTGCTTCGATAACCTT
This sequence comes from Salvia rosmarinus, assembly GCA_036937905.1. Classification (NCBI taxonomy): domain Eukaryota; kingdom Viridiplantae; phylum Streptophyta; class Magnoliopsida; order Lamiales; family Lamiaceae; genus Salvia; species Salvia rosmarinus. The sequence goes on from JAODLM010000673.1 coordinate 29,709, forward strand.
TATATGTTTTTCCAGACTTAATTATATATTTACAATATTTTCTTTCTCATAAATTATAAATAGATAGCTATTTGTATTTGAGCATCTTATGAAAAATGAAATTAATTATTATTAGAAAAAGACATATTAGGCCCACCAACAGGTCTATATGGGCTTGGCCCAGGCCTACCATCTCAGGCCCAAACTTGCTTTCCAGATGATACTGGGCTTAAACCAGATCAATATTTTTGAATAGGCAATTCTAATTTCTAAATATAGTCCTAATTTACTAACTATAGTCTCTCATGTATAAAAGTAATAAGAATTTAGAATCACTTGTTGCAAAATAACTAGGCCCCAATTCAGCCCGCTCCAGCTCTGGGCCTAGATTGAGTCGGACCACAAACCTAACGGACTTACCTGGGCCTGGGCTGGCCCACTTAACATCTCTAAAGACAAATCAAAATCCATATTTAAACACACATATAAATATTAATAATTCTTTTCTTTTTGAGAGGGACAAATGAAATTACAAATGTCACCAAAAAATGAATTTGAATCTTAACCTATGTCATACTGAAATGATCTCACACAAAACCTTTTTCTATGGAAAATAAAAACAAACAAGTCCTTAAACTCCAATGCAATGAAGTTGGCATCTAATCCCTTGGTATTGCTAATGCACTCAATAAAAATCTGCAGAAACACCAGACATATTATAGAAGCCGAGTGGGACTATGAACAACAATTACATCTCAGTTATAATCAAATGAATTGAACTAACCCCTTTCCTTTCCCCATCTATCTTACATTTTATGCAAATTTGAAGTTCTATGTTACAATCCAAAATTGTGGTGATGTGATTCTAGAGCTACACTCAATAAACCAAGGGATACATTAGCTTCATGCCTTATGCTCAACCAAGGAGTCGCACCTCGAATCAATCTCAAGGTCATCTCACAGGTAGATTGCGGATTAAATTAGATCGTGTGAACAACCGCCCCAACCTCCAACCACATCCGAATTCTTGAAAGAGACACCATGCCGCCAGCCCATGCTCATCAGTACAGACACAGGCAAGAAATAGGCCTGTGTGACAGAGCAAAAGGCCAATTATACAAGTTCATCTCGAGCCAGCTTCTTGTTGGTGATCAATGTGCAGACGTTAACATAGTAGAAGGTAGCAGTTTGGCCAACAATCAGTAAGGGACCACATAAGGCAGAGCACAAATATCTGCTGATTCTATATGTACAGCTTCTGACCAAACGAGCTGGTCATCCTCGTCCCTGACTGATTCCACCTTACGCTTACCTGCATGACCTTCCTCGGTAAACAGCCAGTCCTGGTGGTCAAATTCAGACCAGTCCTCTACCTTGGGTACTGTTAGTACCTCGGCCAGGTACTTGGAATCGGGATGGGGAGGCCTTCTTGATGTTTCAGCTATTAGGTCTTCAATCTTAAGCACCTTCAGTGCTTTGTTCACAGAAGGGGGATCATGACGAGGTACTTTTGAAGCTTCAGCAATCTGGTTGCTCACCATGGCTGATGCAGAATGTTTTGGTTTCTGTGGTGACGGTTTATGGGCTTCAATGAAGCCATTCATCGCCCTCTCTCTATTATCCACTCTAACACTGTTAGGAACAGCGTGCTTATCATGAAATGGTTTTGTGGGAGGCTGGAAAGGATCAAGATTCCTTCCATTCTCTGTCAACTGGTGAGGACCAGGCCTTTGCATCTTATTTGGCCTGATTTCACTCTCTGTAAGCAAGCAACATCTGTCAGCCAGTAGAAAAGCTTAACTTGAACATATACAAACACCATATCAACTTCATAGAAAGTCATACTGCTGTTTCAAGAATTTTAGTGAAAATAAATTATAAGAAAGAGGGCCAGGCAGGCCCAAACAAAGATTATACATAGCTATTCTTCTTTTGGGAAATATTGAAGTTTATCCTGCAGTTACCATTGAATAAGAGGACTCACCATGGAGGAAACCATTTGTATATTCATCTTTTCTTTTCCTGAAATTGCTTTCATTAGCAGCATTAATGTTGGTTTCCTTCAACAAGTCCATACTATGCTTACCAGTAAAGCTGCCATGACCACTACTCCCATCATTTCTAAACAGGTTCTGACTGCTATTCTTATTTTCTTTTTAATCTTTGCATTATCGTCTTTTCTCTTCTCTTTTCTTTGTCCTTTTCCTTCGCCAGGCTTTCCTTAACCCTATCTTTCTGCTTGTCACCCTGCTTAATAACACCTGTTTCCTATATTTCTCCCTGTCTTCCCACTTCCTCCCATTCTGTTCATCCACTGGTTTGGGGACCCTTCAACTTTAGCTTTGGTATTATGCAAAAGGCTCTGAACCATTTTACTTCCACGAAATCATTTTCACTCCTTGAGGATCGTTTTTCTATCAATTCTCTTATTCTTATCTACCTTTTCCTCTACCAGAAGTCCTGAAGAGTTTCTGATGGCACCTCTTGAAACCATCTCTTGATCTTTATTGTCCAGAACAGCAACTCTCTCAGGCAACTGGGTCCCACCACCCCTCTGATCATCCCTGATCCTTCTGTCCAGTTCCTGAACAATTTTGATTCCTCATTAAACTGGGAAGGCAGGCAGCTTTGTGAAGGCTTCCCACCATTTTGACCCTGAAACAGGATAGAACTTGTCGCTTCATTCCCGAAACCACTTCTATCTTTGCTGTGTACTTTTGGCTGAAGCTTCCCTCCACTTCTATCCTCAAGTTTCCCAGCAACTGTAGACTCTTCGGATATGCTGCTTTTGTCCTTGTCTTTGCCATGATCCTCCTTATCCTTCTTTTTGTCCTTGTGTTTTTCTTTTCGTTCTTTCTTGTCCTTGTGTTTTTCTTTTCGGTCTTTCTTGTCCCTATGTTTCCCAGCACTTCCATCTTTCTCTTTCTCTTTCTCTCTATCTTTCTTTTTTTCCTTATCCTTTTTCTCCCTTTTGTGCTTTTTCTCTTTGCGCTTCACCTGAAAAGACAATAATCATAAACATACCCCAACCAGAGATGATGCAAACACATATTTAGTTTCGATCACTAATAACAATGACACAATCATGTGTCTAAGACAATGGGTACACCTTCCATCACTCGACGATGCTATTGTATTAGGTATTGAGACTATATCCAGTTGTGCACATCAATTATTTTTTCAAATAAATGCACTACCGCATGTTCCAATTTCTCCTATACCGACATCCAAAATCAAGATCTCCCAAATCAAAAGGTTTTAACAACAAAAACTGAAAACTGGAAAAGATCAGCTGGAACCTTCTGACCAAAACAATAACAGAGCATGAATAATACCATAGAAAATCTTTTCTTTTCTTTTATGAGGAAAACAATAAGACAATCTTTCAACAACCAAATAAACCCCAGATTTTCTTTCACGGAATCACTAGTTGCAAGTTTACAACAAAATTTTCAAACTAACAGTGTCATCGAAAACATAGAAAATCAATCACAACAGACAGTCGATAGAAAATAATGCTCTTGTTTTAAAGGTAACTGTTTGGAGCAGAAAAGTAGATCCATGGAGACAATCTCATTAAAAGCAGATTCCATGCCACATGAAATATACACATGTAGCGGTTATCTTTGGAGTTGCTTTTAGGTATCATCGGGCAAATGCATTAGGGATTCATTCTAATTACTAAGTAAACATAGAGAAGGAAGACATAACTGTCTAAACGATGTAGCACTATACTCTTGAGAAGAATACCATTTTGAGTCACACCCTGTATGACATTTGTACCATATATATCATGTTATAAAGACATTTTCCGGTGTCTCATTAAACTTATATTTAGTCGTGTACTTTTTGCGCTAAAAATTCTGCTTTCAGGTGAGTGGTCTGACAAGCACCATGGCAGTTTAGTCTATAAAATGAAATTAATACTAATGTTCAACAACATATATATAAATAATGATAGGAAGACGTACAGAAGTACAAACTGTTGATCTAATGATAAGAAATTCTACGATGATATACTAAACTATGTTACTGTTGGACGTACATATGTGTACTTGTAATGTCTGGAAGATATATACATATCTATATATGTGAAATGTCAGATATAAATTATATTCAGATGAATATGAACAAATAAAGAAAGAGTCACCATGCTTTACTTATGTAACTTTTGGATCAATGACATATTCAATCAGTATGCCGGAAGTATATAATTACTCAGTATTGCATAAATTTTGGTCATCATATAATTACTCACTTTGTTACAAGAGACCACTATCCTGGAAATAGACTTTACCTATAACAACATTATTTCACTGCCCACATGCACCAACAGAGTAATGTACTAATTTACAGTTCCTTGGAAATCACTTAATCGCAAAATATTCTGAAGAGCATACCAGGAAGCAGAGAGATATTCTGAATAGCAGATCAAGAAGCAGAAAGCTGAAGAAACTTGTTAATTTGATATATAACCCAACTAGCTGAATTTATTTAAAATCAAATGAAGAACTGCTGTTGAATTATATATGCAACTATTTGATGAAGCAACGCAAAGCATCCAACTCTGACAATGTTAGATGTCCAGTAACATTTTCCACAAATCAGCCTTCATTATTCCATATTAGCATTTTACATGCACTTTCACCTGAAGGAATTTATTTGTTCAGAATATTACAGTCACCAACATCCCTCCCAAAGCCTAATGCCAACTTGCTCTTGTTCAAACTAGAAAAGTTCCCGGTCGCAAAAAGTTTTTCAACAGAAACAGATATAAATATTGGGCATCTTTATTGAGAACATACAGAGTTCAGGAAAAATTACTAGCAAAGTACAAGTAATTGCAGACTAGGACTTCGCATCAATAATCAGACAGCTCTTCAATCACTAACTCAAACCACATAAGCATTCTCATGTAAGATCTATAAAATTCAATTTACTACATCACATGTGTGTGTGTGTGTGTGAGAGAGAGAGAGCATATAAATAAAAACGGTAGGGAGTGCGATAGTCCTTGGAGATGAGTTACACTTTATGTCTTCCATGTTTACAAGTCAATATGACTAAAACGAGTCTGGGTTATAGCAGACTCCAAATTTAGCAGATATTAATTACTAATTTGAGAATTTCCTTTATTATAAGTTTTCCCGTTCAATTGCCTCTTAAAAATCCTTCAATCTATCCAACTTTTATCATTGTTTATGCTGAGTAATTTCTATTACTAAGTACTAAACCTAGTATTTCTATTAATGTTCATTTTTTTCCTTTTTCTTTTAAAGAAAAAGATGCAGAAGGTTCTAACAAAATAAGATTATATTATTTAGGTGCTTGGTAAACCAAAATAGAAAAATAAATAAATGAATAAAAATAAAAACAAGATTTTGGTTTTGCCTTGTATAAGATAAAATATTAAAATCTACTTATCTCGTTTATCCCACAGGGGCTTGTGGATTGCACGAAACCATATTTCACAAGGTGGCAATGCATATAAAGGTACTCTTTGGAGCCTATTCTTTTGGCTTAGTTAAGTCTCAAAAGAATAAAGAAGGTAATCAATGTACATGCTTAAATATCTCAAGGTCGACAAGCAAGCTTCTAAAAATTCTCCATTGGAACAGTATACCTACCTAGCATTATTAACTCCAGTAACTAAAACCTTAATTCCTTTCATCTGATCATCTTTACATACATCTAAAATTTCTGAGGGGTCACATTTACTTATTATCTGAGCATGATGCCTGGAAAAATTTAATTGTGTGCTAATTGTTTCAGGATTAGTAACAAGGTAGTCTAGTTGATTAAGATTTTATTAAAAGAATAAGCAGCAAGAAGTCCAAGCCAAATCTGCTTAGTTTTTAACATCTAGAATTTTATACAAGTTATTCTTTCTTCCTTTTTCACTCTTCTTTCTATCACATCTCAGGGTCACCTATTTTTCCTATTAACCATGTTTGATTATAAACGTCAAACTATTTGCCTGAAGACCTCCTTCATGATATCTTTAATAGTCTCCAAAATAACAACTAAACTTGATTAATAAGAGTAATGATATGATATTCTTATTACAAAAAGTTTAGAGTATTATGCATCCCATCCCATGCAATCTCATATAACTCAATTTCACTAGCAACCTAAAATACCAATTAAATGTCAGAATGGAAAATCATCTCTGCTACTGGGTCATATGGGCATTCATTTGACGTTTTCTTTTTCCAAATGACAGCAGTCAACTTGGCATTCATTTGGTGCTAGCAAGCTCGTGGAGAATGTTTGCCTTGTTACACGAAGCAAGGGAAAAAGAAAATGAAAATCCAACAAAGTGCTACATATACTGACCAAGCATCAATCGGACAGTCGCAAATATAACAACCAACAGCTCAAAATAGCCTAACCAATCACAGTTATACTTTATATTTTCAGGAAGAATTATTCTTGAGCATGATCAAGAAGAAACAGCACAAAACTTTCACAGCATGTCTCCTTCAAAGATAACCAGCACACTGATCTTAGCTACAGAAAGCATACTAGTATTCAAAATACAAGCACATGTGATTGGTCCTCTTACCTTAAACAACATATAAGTTGCAGTATGGTACTGCTTTACTAAGTAGGCAGGCCATCGATTCATTTCACATGCAATTTAAAACCTACAAAGCACATCTCAAGAAACTAGCTATAGAGGAGGTCAAGCACAATCTCCTTACTTATCACTAATCAAAGTAGAAACAGAGTATTACATTTCATCTCTGCTACATCCAAACAATTCAGACTGTGCCTGCTTAGTGCTTATCAATCAAAGTAGAAACTAGTGAGGTATAATGGAACTACAAGTATTACAAAACTAAAACAGATTGGGGGAGGGGATAGGGGAATGAACAAACCTCTTTTAATGAGTCCAAGTCGTTGGGGTTGTGCTTTCTTTCATATCCTGGTGGTGGAAATGGAAAGCAGCGAGACATTGCACACTTTCCCCGTTGAAATGAAAAAAATATGATCGAGAAAGCAATGTTCTTGGATTACTTTTCTTGAACAGCAGAGTTCCAATACAGGAACAGACCAGCGATTAAATCTCTGTCCATGCACCATGACCCCACATTGACTTCCAGCTTCAATACTCCACCATCTAGCTCTGCATGTACTGATCCTTATACCCTAATCACCCTCCTGCTAGCTCAAGCTTTACACCCAAGTCCACAAAACCAAACAGACAGACTCCAACTTCAACTCAATAAGTTCTTCAACATAAACACAAAACAAATTTTGTAAAACACAAAATATCTAAACTCAACTGCAATAGCAGGCAAGGTATAAACTGAGTACAGTTGGCAACTGATCAAGATACCACGTTATGATATCTATCGCTCTTGCAGTAAAAGCATCTGCAGATGCACTATGTTATTTCAAGGGCTTCGAGAAAGGACTATTGCTTACTGATTGAGGATCTTAGGACAGGTCTACTAGGCGAATGACACTTGATGATCATCACCTTCACCTCCTCGACCTTATCATCAAAATTCAATCCCAAAATCATTCCCAGTTCGATAAAAGAAAAGCAAAGAGCCTAATTCATAAGAGTTCCATAAATTCTGATTTTTCCTGTGTCTTATAAGTTATATTTTGTAAGAACAGTCCTCTTCCATATCCTTTGGAAAAACAACTTTGGCACAGTTACAATGCTTACACTCAACAACGGGGTTTGTTAAGCTCCTTACGATCAAAGCCAACTCCCATCAGCTTTGAAATCCACTTAAGTTGATTTAGCCTCACAAGTGCCCCAAGACCTCAGGATTTGCAACTGAATCCCAAAGTTCCAAATTTGTTGATCAAAGCCCTAGTTCCAACTGCAAATCCGCCTCCTTACCAAGCTGATCAGATTCGAAAACCCTAGATAATATCCAACAAAAGCAAAACCAATCACGCAAGTGCCGAGAACCCTAAATCTGAAAGAGAAAAAAATAATAAATAAAAGCAAATACCAATTCAACTAATCAAAGTGAATTTTCGGTTCCATCGGGGAAAAAAAAAAAAAAGCCCAAAATTCAGCACTTTCCAGCAAAGCTGTGAAAAAAATTTAATTTTCTCTCGAATGAAGAATCGGATCAAGAAATTATTCAAATGTTCCTTCCAAACGAAATAACCTTTAAATGTCCAAAACCAGAAGTTACAATCAAAACATTTCCAACAGAACTCAGTTCAATTTAAAACCTCTCGAGTTTAAACCCAAATTATCGCATCTAATACAAATTTAATTCATATTATTACCTCGCCCGCAACGAGCATTTGTAGAGAGGGACAAGATCCCACTTTTATTTCACCCTTTTTTTAATTTTAACGAAAACAAAAATACGCAATCAAACAAGCAATAAATTTCCTCTTCCCTCGGTGAATAAATATGGGGAAACAGCGATGGATGTTTATGCTGGCTGAGTGTGTGTGCTGTGTGTGGAAGAAAAAGATGGGAGAGACAGAGGTTTATTTTGGTGTTGGGGAATACAACGCGAAATGGGGAAAATCAGGAAAGGAAGATCAAATACCAAAGCGAATTAGTAGTGATTTTAGAGAGAGACGGTCTTAACTAATTAAATTAAATTAATATTCAAAATTTATTAATTTTTAATCAATTAAATTAAGATAGTGAAGACAGGCTTACATTATAGTATATGCATAATACATGGGACAAGGCCCACGGTCGCAGTCTAACAGGAATTCCCTATTTAAAAAGCAAACAATCGAAGGGTGTCAAAATTATTACCTTTTAATTGTTACATTTCTCCCTTATATTTAAATTTTGGAAAATTCATTTTTTCTTAAGAGTCAAAATTATGTGGGATTATTTGATCCACTATCTCAATACTAAACCAACCTAATTTCATGTAACGTGAACCACGTCAAAATTTTGGGGCTCGAAAAATGAATACGAAATATTTTTATACAAAACTGATAGTTGATGATTTAAATAAATATGTCTAAAATTTTTGAAAATTTATGATAAAACTGGTATAATTTAGAATTTAATGTTGTTAAGTACATTTGATTAATATCATTTCTTAGATTAGAGTTTGTTTATTTTTATATTGATAAGGTATCTAATATATTGATTTCATTTTCAAATTTAGATGGCTCTAGTTTTGGGGTACAAGAGTTTAAGCTTAAACTAAAAAATAAATTATATGAAAAAAAATTATATTTCTTTTTGCTCAATAATTAGAACAAAATCTAGGAGGAATTTGTTTTTTTTAAATGTTATGCAAAAATGAGTCAAATGACGATATTTCAATTTAAAGTGAAATAAACAAATAAAATTAGGTCAATCTTCTTCTAATTCGAACCTAATTTTATGGTCTTTCTTTTTTTCTTTTTTTCTTTGGGGGCGGGGGTTGGCAAAACTTTGGCCTTAGTAGTGTTATTAACCCGGTTACTATATTTTGTTGTACGAAATATATTCACTTAGAGATTTCTCTTAAGAGAGAGATATATTTTTATTTTATTTTTTGAATAACAAAATTTTGCGCTTCTACCGAAATTAGATTTTAAGTTGAAATTCAAATTGGACCTGGATAAGAAAATATACAGTCGGTTGCCTTAATATAGCAACTTCAAAAATTGGAGTATTACAAGATTCTAATAGTCTTATTTAAGTAAATTTACCTCAAGAAGCAAATCCGAGCAGAAAAAGTTCAGTTGGTAGGATTTATAATGGGCAAGCTTCACTTAGCGATATTGTGTATTTATTGCGGAAAGTTACCAAATAAATCATAAATTAAAATTAATTTTGCAATACTTTAACATAAATTAGTAATTAAATACACAAAGAATTTCTATTTTAATTCTACAATTAGAATTTAATGATGAGTTTGGCGTTTGAGGTTGTGGATACCATTTTCTCGTTTGTGCCAATTCATAGAGGAAAAAGATCAACCTCACGACTTTGGTGGTCGAATCAAAACTTGAAATCAACTAGCTAAGGTGAATTTTAATATGCGAGTTGAGTTCAACATACAAGTGCATTTTGAGTTTTTTCTTGCCAAAATAAAATATGATTTGTGCCATTAACTTATAGAGTTTGATGTTCTTTAAAAAAAGGATTCGCTGATTTTGGTTGAGTAAAGACATAATTTTTTACTGGAGAAAATAGCTTAACGATTGATTTGAGTTTCAATTGCAAAAAAGAAAAAAAAATTATGTATTCAATTACAAACTTTAAAAAGTGACGTCTTGACCAAAAAAATTATAAGTTATGTTAAAATTGCAAAATATATCATAGCTGGTGATTTATTTTGCAATTTTCCCAATTTATTATCTCAAATTCTACAATATAAGGTAGATCTAATAGCATACATGATGTTTATCTATATAGCATGGTATATGCCTTTTGACATCAATTTAATTAGAATGATATTTAGAAACTTGCATATAACTATATATTAATTTGCTTCATTATCTAAAATATAGAGAATTGATTCTATATGACATTAGTCAACTTATATTTACATCAAAATTAGCTAAGGTATAACAATTCAATGCTATGAATGTAGTTAACTGAAAATGGATAGTTTTGTGCCTAATTTATCATAAATTATAAAAGTTTTATTAATTTTACCTTCCCATGCAGTGTTGATTTGAGCATGGTGCTTCGTTTTCTTGATCTTCAGTTATTTTTATGTAGTACGATTTGAATATTGATATATTTATTATGCAATAAACTGAATAGAAACATATACAGACAAGATGCTGAAAGTTCTCAGCTATGATTAGAAGTTGAGAATTCAATAAATGTTGCTGAAAATTTAAGTAGTTCAAAAGAGGAAAACTGGCTGGGCTCATAAATATAAATGTTCTGTTAATTTATGAATTTTGTGTTTGCACCGGTCAATTAATCCGGATTAACAACACGTTTTAGTCAGCAAAAGGGGTTAATATCACTATATATTTCAACGTTTAACATTTTTTTACATATGTTTCGACGTAAATATATTATTAAAAATTTTATTGTTTAATAAAAATCTTAATGTTCTTTATGTGGATTTCCGGCGTTAAAGTACATATGTGGCTAACTAGAGAGTAAATGATGAATTAGGGTTAATTAAATTCATAGTCTTCTTCGCATAATTAGAGCTTTTTCCTTTGTGGCATTGTTGCACAAATGAAGTCTCTGGGTGAAGCTGGGAATGGTGGCACATGAAGAATAACTCTATTTCACGATAACTCTCGATAGAAGAGAAATAAGACTCCGTCACTGCCGACGGAAGTCGAGGTTACTGATTCCCCTCTAGCAAGACATCACCGGCACCGCTCTTTGCTTGACTGGAGACACACCATGGACAACTCCGCCCGTAATTGGGTCAGAAATAAGGAAACCCCTTGCCGATGTCAAGGTGATAATATATATAGATAGGAATATATAGGGAGTGGTTAAAATAAGAACCAACCCTTCATATTACAACTAAGAACTACTAATGCACCTCATATCCTCATTTTAAGATATGGCAACTCATTTTTAATTAATTTAAAACAATAAGGGTTTGTTTGTTTGGAATGAATTATGTTTTGTAAAAGTAATCTAATTCTTTAATTTTAATTTCGCATGTTTGGTTGTGATATAGCAAGGTCAAAGCTCTATCAACGAATTAGGGATAAGAAGATAAAGATTATCCGATTTAAATATCTCAGTTGTGGAATCGAGAATAGAGCAACCAGAGATGTGCCCAATTTCTCGATCATCGTTATTTTTTCATCGAAGCCTGCAAAACAAGCCCGATGAAAGAGACATGCGACCCAGAAAACCTGAGTAGAAACATGATCACGCACAATAACTTGTAATCAAATTAGCAAAAGGAAGTAAATCATATGAGGGAAGAAGTGCAAGTCTAACTTGCTAAGGTCATAAGATTGCATACACTGAAAGCATAAAATGTAGAGATTAAGGCAAAGCAATCTAGAGTTGCTGCAAAAGGAGTAAATAATATTAGTTTAGTTGAAAATGATAATTCAAGAAGTTAGACGAATGATCAAGGCAATATGTTCAAAGACGAAAGAGCATAATTCACCATAATTATTCTCGTCATACAACTTTATCAACCTGGTGACTTCACAGGCTCTGAAGCACCATTGAAAACCATTAGAGTCATATATTTGATAAAGTCAATCTTTCCCGATCAGGTTTTGGTATCATTAAAAATGAAAAAAATGTTGGAAATTTGAGGTCGAAATATATGTTTTTGATTAGATCTCAAAATCTTAATTGAAAAGATATAAGAAAATATATCTCTCCGATGATAAGAAAATTGATGCAATGTTTTTAAGTCAGCTCTCCTTGAAATTGTACTTAGCTTAACAGATCCCTTGTATGGAGATAAATTGGTACCAGTCAAGAGACCAGTTTAGACAAATAGTCAATTAATTCGTCGGATAAGATAAGCCTCAATGCAAAGAGATTGAGTAAAGGAAGTCAAAAGCAGCATACATCAAGCTTAAAGAAACATCAACTGAAAGCATCACGAAAGCCAATGATAAAAGATATGTCGTCAGAAAGACTAAGTTTCTGAAAGGATTCAGTAAACCTGATTATCAGGAAAGTTGATAATTAGATAACTTCACATAGTATTATTTAGGCACATACATAAAGTTCAAATAACCTCAAGACTCAACGAAAGCTCATCTCAGATCTAGATTTGATCGCAGATCGTTAGCTTAACCGGAAGATCGAGATATATGTTTATGAAGAAGACTCATATATGCTGATAATTGCAAGGAGCTCTTATCGACTCACTAAGTGATAAAGTACAAAACAACAAGTCCAACAATCATATTTATCAAACTCAAGTTTGAAACTAAAATTAGTTTGTTCTAACAACTAGTTTGACTCATCCTCATATATAAATATATGACTTCATCACCGGAACAAAGAGAGAAAAGATATACAAGTGAGAAGATATCTCAAAAGCTTTGGGATTTGAGAGCTAGCACTTATGTACTCCCGATATACGAGTTTTTTCATTAAATATCTTAGCATAGAAAACACAACAAACAACTTCATCTCTCGTTCCAACTCCGAATAGACTATGACATAATTGAGTTCTTGAATGTATAAGGTTCACACCACTTTGTCTATTGTGAAATCAGTTAGGTTCAATCCTTCTTTTATCTCAGCTTATCTTACTTTGTAAAATTTATAATAGAGCTTAGATGAGCATGTTTATCTTTAGATTTGCTCTTCATTGTAAAAACATATTTGAGTAGTTGAAAATGTAATTATAATCAATCCAAAATTGGGGAAGTTAGGATGAAGCCGTGAGTATGCAGCAAGGTATAGCTACTGAAAGTAATAACAACAAGTAGCCCTAACGTAGACTAGTGAAAGTAGAGAAAGAGATAGATCCTGACCTGATAACTCAAAGAAGAATGATCTTAAGTTCGTGGATTTGAAGTCACTTCCTTGAAGTATAAAACAAAGAATTCCTAAGGTTGAGGAATTCACTTATCCGTCAGGTTGTCGAAACACATGAAAATCTCTATATTTTTTAATGCTTTGATGTTTATTGTATAGCTTTGTTTTACTTTCAGAATCTTGCAATTCTCAAAGTTTGATCAAATGTTTAATCTCTTCTTGTCAAACTTAGCTCTTAACTGACTCTGTTCCGAACAAGTCTTCTAAGTAGATTTACTTAAGTCTTTCTGTTCCATCACCTTCCACACATGTCAGCTGACTCAATCAATATTTTGTTTGGTAACTCATATTTTATATTTTTAATGTAATAAATAACTATATTAATACTTTAGTTTTAGAAATAACTTAGTAGATTATGTAATTATTTTTATATTTTCATAATTAATTATATGAATATTTTATAGTTGTAATGTAGTCTCACTATAATTAGGTATACTGATGCTATAGTTTACATGAAAATATATATTATGATTGGATTAAATGCACACATATTTATAGAAAGTTTAAAGTGTATGTCGAACATAAGTATTTTTCATTATGTACTAACAATATAGATTATACAATATATAAATTGAATATTCTATTTATTATGGTTTGATTATATTTACCCGCTTTGTTTATTTTTCAAAGTCCACTTATGAATTATAATGAATTTTATCTCACTATGAAATAGGTATGTGAGTTAAATGTAACTTATTTTACAATTCTAATAATAATTATGTAGTGTATGATATAACTATATAAGTCATATTTTTATATTTATATGTTATAATTATGTATAGTGATACTCTAATTTGAGAAAAAACTTAGATCGTGTAACTACTTTTGAGTTTAACAAATCAATGTCCCATTGTATTAATTGTTTATTTTTATGATTTTATATTATAATATACATAAAAATATATATTAAGATATGATAGGAAATAATAAATACATATATAGTTACTAGAAGTTTAAAATGTATATTAAACATATAAGTATTTTTCATTTCCGTTTTAGTAATATAAACAATACTCGCTATACTATAAATTGAATATTGTATTTAATATTATTTGATTGTATAATTTATATTTACTCCATTTATTTACTTATCCAAGTCTATTTATAAGTTAAATTTTTATATCATAACCAATTAATTATAAAATATAACGTAACTTATTTTATAATTATGATTATTGTTAAATATTAAAATTTGTAAACATATATTTTATAATTTATCATTAATTTTATTAATTATGAACAAACATTTTTAAAAATTTATTAGTAATTATACATAATAAACTAAATAATATATTTTGATACGACATACTAGGTATATCGATGTTGTGATATATATCGAAACATTCGCACATCGATTTCTTCTAAGATATACCGTGGTACCGGTAGTTATCTATATCTTGGTATGTGACGATTTTGTGGTATATACCTCGATATAATACATATTGGTATACTACAGTATCCGATAAAATGATATTGTTAGGGTTGTGCAAGTTGGTTTCGGTTAAAAATCGAATCGAACGAATTGCATCAATTAATCGAATTATATATAAAATTTGATTGAATCGAATCGATCTAATGCCTTTGATCAAACCGAAACCGATCAAAACCTACATGATCCAAACCGCAACCGACTAAAATATATATTGTATTCATCATATATCTATTTTGGTCGGTTCTAATCGAGTCAAACCGAATCTCACTTTGTCCAAACCGTGGACCGATCAAATTGGTTTAGGTTCTTGGTTTTTAACTTTTAGAAGCCAAAACCGAATCATATCCTAAACTGATCGGATCCATCAATTCAACTAATTTTTCGACTTTGATTTGGTTATGTTCACCCTAGATATCGTTATCGTATTGAAATTTAATGATATCATATCATACCGCACCAAAAATTACGTTATACCAAAATTCGATATTTTTTCAATATGATAAAAAAATCCATTTACCGATTTTTCAGTATTTTTTCCACTTTTAATAATGGTAACCACGGTGTCAAAAGTCGAAGAGATATTTTCCAAGGCAAAAATATCTATATATATTCATCACTTTGCAGTTTGCTTCCATCTTAAACCCTAGCGCCGTCTCACCGCTTCTGCTCTCCACTCTCTAAAACCCTTAACAGGTAATTCTTTTTCTTCCTTCTATTTTGTAGATATTGTGAGTGATTTCTTTGATTTTAATTCTCCATTTCGTGGTTTCGTCTAATACTCATGTCTTTTGAGGAAAATCTTCGTTCAATCTTTCTAAAC
Organism: Salvia rosmarinus; assembly: GCA_036937905.1. Taxonomy (NCBI): domain Eukaryota; kingdom Viridiplantae; phylum Streptophyta; class Magnoliopsida; order Lamiales; family Lamiaceae; genus Salvia; species Salvia rosmarinus. The sequence goes on from JAODLM010000673.1 coordinate 45,387, forward strand.
AGAGACTAGCGGTCACTTTACCCGTATTTTGACATTGTTTTTCCGTTTATAAATTTTATTGTCAGCTTCATTTTTATGTATGTGCATAATAGAAGATGTGATCTTTTATATTGCTACGTTTTGGGTTGTATTTATTCTGCCTGGCATTTACCGGCACGAAAAGAAGAGGAATATATAAGAAAGAAAAAGAGAAAATTAGACAAAATTTACCAATTTTGTTTATGTAATTTGAAAGTGTTGATGAAAATCATTTTATTGATTATGCTTTACATACGCTAGAGAGTGATTGCTGCTCATTTTAGCTCATGTGGAAATTAGGAAAATTTGACCATTTGGCCCTTTTCTGCAGATTCTTATAAAATGGCGTGCTTCAACAAGTTCGGAGCAACATTGAGGCAAAGCATTTCTGCGAGCAATGCAGCGAGCGGACAATCCTCCATGTTTAATGCTATCCGTTGCATGTCCTCAAAGCTTTTCGTTGGAGGTATACTTTTCTAAAAGCAACTACCTTACCTTGTTACAACATTTGGGGTAGAAACTTTAATTCATATGATCATTCACTGATATTGTGCATTTTATTCTGTGATAGGTCTCTCATATGGAACTGATGACCGGTCTCTGAAAGATGCTTTTGCCAGCTTTGGTGAAGTTACTGAGGGTGAGATAGAAATAGAACAAATACTGTGTTACTTAACTTCATACTATTTAGAATGAAGATGATAAATGTTCATGTCTTACACAGAATTCATTTGTTATGGTCTTAAATTGGGTTCATGAGCTTAATTTGTTGATTCAAATGGCCATTTTCTGCAGTGATCTTTCTAGGTTCATAACATATATCATGTTGAAGTCCTATTAGTTTTTGTTTATTGTGAAACTTGTTTAGAATTTCAATTGGGCTTGATATAGTGTTTGCTATCCATTTTTGAAGTCTTTCTTGCCATCATTCTTTGATCTCAAGGAGATTTGATTTCACAACAAATGATGAAACTTCATCTGGTTTCTATAGTGTTTCTGTTATAAACCTAGCAGTTTAATTTTTGTGGGTGTTGGATTTTTTTGTTTTATTAAGTTATTGCAGCATGAATACATTGCTTATGATTGATACGTCATGTGAATTGAGATGTTTGTACTAAATTTATTGGCTGATGATGCGGTTTTTTTGGTCTGGTGCTTGTATTATATTACATCTATTGTTTTGTACTTCTATTTGGTTTTCAAGGTGTGGCTTTGCTGTAATTTTTCATTTTCTTCTTTTGTTTTTGTTATGATAGCACCCTCAGATTTTACTTTCTTTTTGCCAGCAAGAGTTATTATGGACAGAGACTCTGGTAGATCGAGAGGATTTGGCTTCGTAAATTTCTCAGATGATGAATCTGCCTCCTCAGCACTCTCAGCCATGGATGGACAGGTGAGGTTTAGGGCATTTTGGATTATCCTTCTTCCCTGAGCCCTAAATCCTTTATACTACATTGCATAATCGACATGACTTTTAAACCGTACAAATTTGACCCCACCTTTTAATTTGGTGCAAGTTACACATGCATTGTTTTCTAGACGAGTCCTCCTTTCATATGGCGAAAAATTCTGACGTGGTAGTATATATGTGCACTAACAATATAAATGTGAGCACCCTAGAAAAGGGCATGCTGCTAAAGCACCTTCCATTGGTCTGATGTTGTCCCTTTCTTTGATGTAGGAATTAAATGGGAGAAACATCCGAGTGAGTATCGCACAGGAAAGAGCTCCTCGCAGTAGTTTTGGCAGCGGTGGTGGTGGTGGTGGTTTCCGTGGTGGTTATGGTGATAGTGGAGCAAATGATGGATTCTAATCTATCTTCTGAGCTTGTTCTATGTCTGTATAGGCATGACAAGTTGAAATTTAGGATTTCGATCGTTGTGTTCTGCTCGCTTGCTTTCTTAGCCACTGTTTTTGGTGTACGGAATATGAATATTTACCCATTAGGTCGCATATGATTGTTTGGGAACTTTTAGTATTAGCATAGAGTTTTATGTGTTCGATTTGCTACGGATTTTTCTTCTGGTTTTCAGGCTTATCTTTCAATTCTGGTAGGGCTGAATGGTTTTTAGGAAAAGTTGGAAGATAGTGATACTATCAAGCAAATTGAGATCAAGTCGAACTGTAGATTGTTCAAAAAACTATTTTGGAACTGAAGATTAAGAGTACTATGGATGTTGGTATTTTGCTGTATGTTTCAAAACTATGGTATTTTGCTGTATGTTTCAAACTATGGTATTTTGCTGTATGGTCCAAAACTTTAGTCACAGTCGCGCTACCTAATGAAATAATTTTGATTGCTTCTTTTGAGGGTTTGTATTTTTGTTAGGAGCTATTCTATCAATATAAGAAAATCTTAGTAATTCAATCAGGTGTCAATTGATTCACTTGAATAACTGCATGAAAAATTATGTGAAAATGAAATGCCTAGGGCTTAATTTATAAATTAAGATTTAGGATTTTATCGAAACAATGCATATATCAGTGGCAGGCTGAGACCTTAGTGGCCAAATTTTTGTCTCACATGGCCTCGAATTCTGCTCTCGTTTGGGGGGTGAAGAATGCACGAAATGGCTGTCTTATGTATGGAGTTGTATGCATATTATTCATCTAGCTGTTTGATGCATTTTGCTGTGCCTGGTGAATGGTTTGACATTTGAGGGATTAATTATATGGATTAGGATCTTGGAGAATTCTATTTTTTACGAAAAGCTTACAATTGTACTAATATCCTTCTGGTCCTAACAAATCATTTTTGTGCGACATTTTCTTCTAAATGGATATATCATATAATTACTTTAACGTGTGATTTTCCAATTTATTGAATTGGTTTGGAAATATTTATGTTAAGATACTAATTGGCTGTGATATTGCATAATTTTACTTCTTGGATCTGTTTTTCTTCAGAACCAATGGAATTTCTATAGAATATGTAGGTATATTATATCCACTCTCACATGATAATATTTTATTAATATAATTATATTAATAAAATATTATCATGTAAAAGTGGATGTCGTATAACTACATGTTCTATAGAATTTCCCTAGAACCAGTTAACCACACACAATGATGCCTCTCTCTGCAGAAAAGGCTGAGAGGGAGATTCTGGGTTAAGTTAATTTCTTTTTAACAACGCGTGATTTCAAGATTCGTTTCACTTAATTTGTACTGACTTCTCTCGACTACTTTGGTAGGTTTAAGGTAGCCATGATGATGTGAACAATAGTCAATACGTTAGTTTAATTTCTAAGCTATTTAATTGCTTTCTTATCTCTGTGATTTAGGATTCTACATAGTGAATATTCTTCCAGACTTTTAATTCCGTATTAGTTATTTATTTCAAAGAAAGTTGTTTGACTTGGCATGTAGATGTCTTACTTATGAAGAAGTTGGTTTGGTAAATCTTCATAACAATATATTCAATATATATTAGAAAACTAAAAATATGGGTATTTGGCGTATAAATATATGAATTTTGGATCCGTTTTGTTTTTTCCCATGAACTTATAAAAATTATCACACGTTATGCAAATTTAATCATTTTAGTGGTTTTATCATGATTTCAAATTTAGGTCAAACTAAATCTGATTTGACATCTTGAAAATTTGTCATGGACAATACAACCGATTATATAAAAGATATCGTAGAGAGAGGACATAAAATATCCTTGTTTCGTAAAAATAAATAAGATTTTTGATTTCTATGGTTCATCACGTCAATCCTTGTTAAAGAAATGTCTTCTCGTTTGTTTCAGCATCTGGTTATCGTTAGGGTCAAAATAATCAATTTCATCTCGATGTCGTGTATATCATTTATCGTTTTGTTTATGGTAAAATTTCGAGATGTCAAGTTAGATTTAATTTGATCTGAATTTGAAGTTATGGTAAAATCATTAAAGTGATTAAGTTTGTGTATTTTGTGATAATTTTCAAAGTTTGTGGAAAAATTAAAATAAATCCAAAGTTTATGTATTTATATGGAGGAAATACACTTGCTATAAATTTTGGCCTGAAAGAAGGAGAGCTTTGCTGATGAGTGAACCTGATATTCAGTGTAGGTTCCAGAAAAGCTCCCTTTCTTTTCAGAGAGATTTCGTTCAGGTAGAACTTTCCATTGGCAGCTTAAGATAAACTTATTAGGTTGAGTGGTTACACTGACTAATCTGGTCCGAGAGTTGGTGATCTTAGATTGTTTAGACTCACTTTGAAGTTTTACTGAAAAACTTCATTACTTGAAGATTATTATAATATAATATCTGTTATGATAAAATAATTAAGATTAGGATGATACATCCTTATGATAATGAATTAATTAATTATATATATATATACACATACATAATAACATCAAATCATACAAAGATCAACAATCCAATTTAATTTTTAATTCATACATAATATATATTTTATTTAATGTTCCTACATATAGACATGCTTCCGATGGGTAAAGAAATGGAGAAAATTAGTTCTACCTACTTTCATAAGTGATATGTAAAAATATCTATTTTCATAAGAATATATGAAAAATATCCAAATTGACGAAACTAAACATCTCCAATTTTCACACAAATTCTCACACATTTTTTCACTTTTAACAATTATTTTCAGATATGACATTCTCAATTTTATAAAAGAGTGAGACTTTACTACTTTTTTAAATTATGTTGGAGACCATACGTAGGTCACAAGCAGGTATATATTCTCTATTATCCATTAGCCATGGACCAACTTTATGTGCTATAGGATTTGGGGCATTAGCCATTTGCTAATGGCAACAATCATGCTACTAGCCGACCGGCTAACAAGTACTTTTGGCAAGCTAATTTGTTTTCGATGAAAAATAAAATTTCTTGATGATTTCCAAAACCCAATTTCATGATGTTTTTCGACGAAAAATACAAATATGGGTCATCTTTTAAAAGTGGATAGTCTAGTAATCTTAAATCAAGCATCAATATCCAAAAATATATTTTACATTTTCTCATTTTCTGGCATATATATACCTCGTTAAAATTTGGTAGTTTTACCCGTTACCACAAAACAAAATTTGTATAACAGTGAGTTTTGTTGATAATATTTGCAGCTTTGGTGGGGCAGCAAATCAGAAGGGATGTACGCAAAACTATGAGGCCCATTTCTTGAAATAGTAAAGACCCCATAAAAAAATATGTCAGCTTTTTCCGCAGAGTGACTACAAGTAGAAGAAGCATTCCATGATTTTTGACTCTAGATTAGAGGATAACCACTATTGCTTTATTACAGATACAGCTGCACTTTTTTCACCTATTCAAAAAGGAATTTCCTAACTAACTAAACTTTAAATACAGTTAGTTAGTTCATCATTTATATGCAAATAACATTTATAATAATGGAATGGAACTAAAAAAAGGAGGTGTGCCATTTATATAGTCATAGAAAGGAACGGGTGAGTCTCAAGGACTTAGCTCAGTCGATTAAGAATTACCAGATTTAGGATGAGAAATGGTAGATGCATATACATGCTTGCAAAAACGTCTTCATTGTGAAATGGTAAATTAATTTATGCACGTATAGTTGGAATATCTACAATTATAATGTCAAGTAAGTGACGTATTGTTTGATATTATATGTTACACAAGCACAATGATGTTAGATGTTGAGTTTTTGATCCATAGACGATGTCATGAAATTTAATATATAGTATTTATGTAATTGATGTGTAAACAATATTTTCTTTAACAAACATCTTTAACAAATAATCAAACATCTTTGATTAGGTCATTCATCTTGCACTAATCAAACATCTTTAACAAATAAAAATGTATAGTCTGAAGCAGCTGTATCTTGAAATAAAAATATTACAAGAATTATTAGTACTTAAAAAGTGAAATCCACTATAAAACGTCCAAATTAAGACAAGCCCCACTTAGTTGTGAACTCATCAATTGTTAATAACTGTTTACAGACAACAATCATGAACCCCATCTTCACTTCATCACAGTTACATGTAACCAAATATATAAATCCAAAACTTTCACCAATTTTCAGTATCTTTAAGTAAGAGCACACTACATCTACATAAATATCAATATATATGTAAAAGACAATTAATTAAAAGAAGAATCTTGATGCCATCCTTACTATTCCAACAAATTATACAGTTGATGATACAATTGATGCCGGTTGATCTGAACCACTTCTTTTTTGTACAGATTCCAACCCTTTTTTCTTTCACCCTAATATCATAGGATACATTATTGCAATCCCAAATCCACAGATCTACACTTGCCGCCCCCTTCAATTTTCTTGTCCTCCTTTTTCATTATATTTTTTATGACAAATCTATGCTCCTATACCAATAAACAGCATTATGAATTGGTCCGAATGCAAAGCCAAACAACATGTTTTTTTTCTTATAAAAAGAGAAAAAGAAGTGGGAAAATGTAATTTAAAGATGGGCCCACCTCAGCTCCCCATGTGATGAATCAATATCATGGTGTCTAAAACCGCTTAATCATCGGCGCGATCATGAATTTCCTTTTTTACCCTCGAATCGATCCCGTAATACCCAACGTACCACTTGACGAACTTCCTGAGCCCGGCTGCGAGGTCCGTCATCGGCTTGTACCCGAAGTCTCTGTACGCCTGGCTCACGTTAGCGTGCGTGTACGGAACGTCGCCGTTGCGCGGCATCTTGATCACGTGCTTCTTCGCCTTAACGCCCAGCAGGCTCTCGAGAATCCCCACCAGCTTCCCCACCGTCACGGGGGCCGTGTTGCCGAGGTTGTAAACCCTCAGCTGCGCCGGCGCACGCTTCTTCCCGCCCTTCCCGGTGCTCTTCTCCGCCGTGTCCAGCGCCCCCACGCACCCCCTCACGATGTCGTCGATGTACGTGAAGTCACGCGCCACCTCCTTCTCCTCCTGCGTGACGTACACGTTGATCCCCTTTCCTTGGAGGATATCTTTCGTGAAGAAGAAGTAAGCCATGTCGGGCCGGCCCCACGGCCCGTAGACGGTGAAGAATCTCAGCCCGGTCATTGAAAGCCCGTAGATATGGTTGTACGTGTGCGCGATTGCTTCACCGGCTTTTTGGTTGCAGCGTAGAGGCTGGCGGGCCGGTCGGTCCGGTCGTGTTCGGAGAAGGAACTTTGGTGTTGAGGCCGTAGACAGAGCTGGAGGAGGCCCAGACTATGGCGGGCTGTGGGTCGGCGCCTTTGGCGACCTCGAGGAGGCTGACGAAGCCGGCGACGTTGGAGCTGACGTAGGAGAGGGATTCTGCATGGCGTATCGGACGCCGGCCTGAGCGGCGAGGTGGAGGACGTGGGTGAAGGGGACGATGTCGAAGAGCTTGAGAAGGAGGTCGGAGTCGTTGAGGTCGCCCTCGACTATGTGGACTTGGTGGGAGAGCAGGAGCTGCTGGCGCGCGCGTTTCAGTGAGGGTTCGTAGTAGGGGTTGAAGTTGTCGAGTCCGAGGACGCCGTCGCCGCGTTTTTTTAGGGCGAGGGAGCAGTGGGAGCCGACGAAGCCGGCGGCGCCGGTGACGAGAACGGAGAAGCCGTTGGGGCGGCGGGGGGTGGAGGACCGGCGAACCTGCTTCTCCCAGGCGGCGCCGCCTCCGTAGAAGGCCGATGAGAGGAGGCTGTTGGCGGCGTGGAGGTGGGGGTCGGAGAGGGGCGGGTAGTTGAGGGTGAAGAAGAAGATGAGGAGGAGGGCGACGAGGAGGGTGACGCGGAAGAGGAGTTTTGATGAGGCTTGGAGGAGCTTCGTGCTGTTCACGCGCCGGATGTAGCTGTTGTAACGCTCTAGCTTGGTCGTCTTGCTGGTGTCGCCGGCGCCGTTCATCGTGTGGTACTGCATTTGCGGGGTTTTCTACAGTTTGTTTTCTTGGTTTTTTTATTTTTATTTTTTGTTGTTGTGTTTTTGAGGGTTGGGATTGGGGGTGGATCCTTCTTTTTGTGAACCCTGAGGTGGGAAGGTGTGGAAGGTTGGATTATAAAGAACTTTTTGGAGGAAGAGATGAGAACGAAACGGGAAATTTCATAATAATGTTAAATCGTAATATATGATTTTTTTAGTATATAATTTATGTTTTTGTGAGATGGGCTTTTTGATTAAGATATTTTGTTACTCTAACGTTTATGAGTGATGGGATATACCCAACCGACCAGCCACTCACTATGACTGTTTCAAAGCCGAATGCTGCTTAATACTTGCAGATACCATCGGCGGTGCCAAGCGAGCCTTTCAATCATCGCTTCAAAATCCTACCCTCCAACCGCTACCCTACTAATGGAGAGACGCCTGTAATCCGTCGTCAGCCACCTCCACGTGGCAAAGACGTAAGACGAAGGTCCCGGCCCGGCCAATGGAGGCATGCAGAGGAAGAGTCACACCACGACCAATGGAGAGGTCAGCGCGCGCGCGCAGTCGGTCGTATAAATAGAAGGAAAACTGATGTTAGAAGAGTTAGAATTTCATCGAATACAGCGCAGAATCAATACTCTCTGCACTAAAAACTCTAGTAAAAGTATTGAGAATCATTCCTCCGCGACGTAGATCTTATTAACGATCGAACCACGTAAAAGCTCTCGTGTTCTTCGTTCTTTACATAAATCTCGCACACTCACGTAGCTAGATTCTCTCGGTCGATGACGTCTTGCGGACGTCCGTGGGCCCCAGGTGCCGACTGGACGACCTTCGAGGATCGTCGTCAGATAGTTGGAGGCCCTCGGTCAGTCATCCTGTGGTGTCGGTCTCAGGGGCTCGTAATTGCTATGCCCGGGCGAGGCCGCATCTTGAGTTGAGAGTCGTAGCATTCTTTTGCCGCTTGGTCTCCCGGATGCCGAGCACTCCCATCAAGCGGGAATCTTGACGGTGAGGTGGTAGACCGAACAGACGGCCTTGGTGGCGTCTGACCAATCTCTCCGAGGATGATGTTGTACGGAGGGAGCTCGGACCGGAAGAATCGGATGGCCTTGGTGACCGACTGGAGCCCCTCTACCGTGACCGGAAGGTAATGACCCCCGGCCGGATCGCCTCTTGAGTGAAGCTCAGAATCGGGAGGGCGGGGAGTACCAATGCCTCCGACCTCAAGCTTGTCCGCATACCGGAAGATGATGCTAACGGAGGCTCTGGCGTCGATATAGACCGGTGGACGTTTTGTTGCCCACCGCAGCTGTATCGTGATGGCGCCCCGTGCGGCATGATCTTGGGCACGGGTCCTCCTCGAGAACGTTATGTTCTCACCATCCCGAGTCGCTGTTCTTGGCTCTTGAGGCGGCCTCGGCGTCGTTCTTCGGGACGACCTCGTGCGTCCCGAGGGGCGCCCCAGAACAACATGCACTGCCCATAGCGTTGGGACCTTCGCCTCGCCGTCTTCGAGTTGGGTCGCCGCGGGGTCGGCCCGCAGCTTGTTGCCACCTCCGCTCCTTCCGCGCTTTCGTTCTTCGACCACTCGTCCGAGGTATTTCGAGGGCCCTCCTTTAACGAGCTCATCGATCCGTGAGCCTGTGTTTCGCAATCCTCGGTATCGTGACCATACCGGTGATAGTCACAATACTCGCTCGGGACCTCTTCGATCCCCTTTCATAGGGCGGGTTTCGGAAGAGCTCGCGTGGAGCTCGAATATTTTCGCCCTTGATTTGAGTAGGGGCTCTGCGCCGAGGTTGGGCCGAGGTCCGAGCTGACTCCATGGCCTCTCGATTCTCGCTGGCGCCCGCGATCGACGCCTCCGACCCGGTCATCCGGCTTTTTCTCTGACCGCCGTCCCAGTTTCCCGCTTCCCGATCCGACTCGCCTCCTCGACGAAGTTGTCCACCAGTTCCAAAGCTTACTCGCCTTCTTTGGTTTCTCCTGGTGATTTCTTTGTTCAATACGGATCGGATCCCATTTTCAACGCGTTGATGATGTAGAGGTCGTTCTTGTCGCCAATTTTGAGCGACTCTTTGATGAACCTCGAGACGGTTTGACATCGTCTCGTCCGCCTGGCGGATTGTGAGCAGGTCGGAGGAAGGTCATTGGGCGGCATCTTCCGATAGAAGCGCCATTTGAATCGATCCACGAGGTCCCGGAAGCGGTGTATGCTCGCTCGGCGGGCGAGTGAACCAACGCCGTGCGTTGGAGACCAAGACTCGGGAAGATTTTGCACATGTGAAAATCTTCCATTCCTCGATTCGCCATGTTGGTGGTGTAGGCGAAAAGAAAGTCGGAGGGTCTCCGAGGCCATCGTGAGTCGCTATATTGGGTGCCCAGCATCACGGGGCGGGCGTGTCAAGAATCTCCCGGAGAAAGGGAGATGATCCTCCGCATCGGCCGAACCCCGGAGATCGTTGCCATCTCTTTCCGGAGGGGTGGGGATTGATAGCGACGCCTATCGTCCCTCCGGGGGGTTCGACCGCCTTTCTTCCTCCTGCTTTGCTCCGCCTCGGTCGGCATGACGAGGTGGAGAAATGGCCCGAATGGCGAGGCGATCGATGATGGTGGCTCGCCAGCGGTGGCCGCTTCGCGAATGAGGCGGCTCGGCATGGCGAAGCGGCTCCAAGGCTGTATGCGCGATCGCGTTCTCGCTATCACGCCGAAAGGGATCTCGCTATTTCGGACGGGAGCGGCTTAGGCGGCCGTGGTGTTCATCCGGGGCCCTCGAGGGCCCGCTCTTTGGTCCTCTCGTTGAGAAGCTTTGAATCGCCAAGATTGGCGTGGAGGAACTCGCCACAACTCGCCGAGGACCTCGTGGGACGAACGAATTGCTTGCTCGTCCTCGTTGAGGTCGACATCTCCCCACGTTGGGAGGCCGTCCCGAGGTGTGGAAACGTTTTCCATGTTGCCTCGTGAGTGTGAAGCCGTGGCGTCTGCGACCTCCTTCCCGCGACGCCGGTGACCACCGGTCGCCCTCAAGACGGTTGTTGCCGCGTTGACGGCGGTTGTGCGTGTTCTCGCCATTAAAATGTAGAAAAACGAAGCTTTTTGTTCGGAGGTTCCCACAGACGCGCGCCAATGATGAATCTAGCTACGTGAGTGTCGAGATTTATGTAAAGCAACGAAGAACACCTGTGCTTTTTACGTGGTTCGATCGTTAATAAGATCTACGTCCACGGAGGAATGATTCCTCAATACTTTACTAGAGTTTTTAGTGCAGAGTATTGATTACAAGCCTTGTATTCAATGAAATTGCTAACCCTTCTAACATCGCTTTCCTTCTATTTATACAACACTCGCCTCGACGCGCCCGACCTCTCCATTGGTCGTGGTGTGACTCTTCCTCCGGCATGCCTCCATTGGCGGAGCCGACCTTCGTCTTCCACGTGCGCCACGTGGAGGTGGCGCGACCTTGGTTCAGGCGTCCTCTCCATCGCCGGCAGTAGCGGTTGGAGGCTGGGGTTTGAAGCGATGATTGGGGCTGCGGGGACCGACATACTATTACGCAGCACAATTGGCATTTAGTGGGCTCTTACCGGTTGGTATATCCATCAATGAGAGCCACAATTTTCTTCTAAAAGTCTTATATTTTGTACTATTTATTATATATGTCATGATTTTGATTAATAAATTAACTAGTAGATTTATTTAAAAGATAGATGTAATCAGGAATGTGTGTCATTTTCATATTAAGGTAATAGTTATATGAAAATGTTATATAAATACACGACTGATGAAGTAACTCTGATGATGCATGGTTCCAGCAGTTAATATAATTATGCAAGCATATTCATATCTCTTCTCTTAATAAGATGAAAAAACACTGGTGAATTTGGTGGATGATTTCAGAAAATAATATGAGGGTATGTGCCAATTTTAATATTTTGGTGCTGCATTAGAATTTTAGTTTACGGCATCTCCTCAGAAGTCAGAATTATTAAGTTTATCTTATAACAATATATTGTACTACAGTTCCTAAAATAATTAGTTATAGCTCATCTAAAGTAAGGAAGTAGAGAAGGTTCGTTGGATGCCACTTTCTTTTCAGAATTTTATGAGAGAGAGAGAGAGAGTTTACAGATGGAAAGAGGAGGTAGAGAGGGGGGCCCGGAAATGGGGACCAAGCAAAATTAGGAAAGCGCCCTTATCTTATAATATATAAATAATACTCCTCCGTCCCGCCATTCATTGTTCCTTTTCTTTTCTTGGAGATTAAAGAGAATGTGTTTTGTGTGTAAAAGTAGGTGGCACGAAATTCGAGATACTTTTTAGTGTAAAATTGTTTCCTTTTTGAAACGTGCCAACTGTTGGGACATTAAAAAGAAACGCAAAAGAATGATGGGACGGAGTAGTATAATATAAGAACGTGAGATTTATCCAACAAGAAACTTTAAGGTAGTGGTTGTGTATTTTTATGATACAAAAAAAATATGTCTTCAATTTTGATGACATTTTAAAAATATTTTAATTATAGTTGGTATATTAAAATATTCTCAATTTTGACAAGTTTTAAAATGATGTAAATTTTAGTTAATACATTAAAATATACCAAATTTTGACCATATTTTAAAAATATTTTGATTTTAAGTTTCAATGACATAATATTGAAATATTTAGTTTATAATTCACACGATATTTCGTGAACTGGTTTACTATTCCGTTTATGTAAACTCGAATCATAATATTTTTAAAATCACGTCAAAGTTTGAGATATTTTAATATATTAATTAAAATTAGAAATATTTTGAAACTATCAATATAATATATTATGAAAGTATCCGTCAGCATTTATGCCAGCTATCAAAGTTGCGGTGGTCATTAAAAAAGCAAGAACCCATGTGATCCAAATACAGCGACAATGCGAGTGGGAACGCGCTCTCTCTCTTATTCATACTCTGTGTAACTACTTGGGACTTCTGGGTTTGTTACTTTTGTTTCCTAGTAAAATGTACGCATTCTTTTCAAAGATTTTGGGCCAATATCACTTTGGATTTTGTGTGCATGTTTTCCTTTTTTATTATATATGCCATTTGTGAGTCAAACCACGTACATATCGTAGAATTTAACTACTTTAAGAGTAATGACAGAGCATGTAAGGTTACAGTATGGATCGCTCATATAGGTAAATACTGTGTCGAAACCATAGAGAGTATAAATTTGTTAAGAAATCTATCATTGGTCGGAATACTTTTGCAAGAATGGTGATATTGCAAAAATTTAAGAAGACTGATGAAAGTGTGTAGTTTTTTATTAAGTGTAACCGCAACCGCTACTTTCGATACGTACTTGATAAATTCTATATTTTTGTGTAAAAGCATGTAAATTAATCACACATGACGGATAAATCACACGAAAAAAACTTTCAATGCGCACTGGGATAAACTCCATATCTACAAACCACACAGGATGAATAAACAACACTTGAAAAATCAGGTATGACGGGCTCAAACCCAGTAAACATGATCCACTTTACCATTGGACAATGGTACGTTTAAAAAAAAGCGTACTTTTTCTTTTTGATTGATAGAGTCATGGACTTTTTATTAAAGAGAGACGGAATTCAACAATGTATACCACAATAAGAAAAGACCATTCACCTGATTAACTGAGAATTGGGTCAGATACTAATATGTGTATGTAAAACATTCTTATTTCACAACTACAACAAAATTTAGATTTTAGAAAAACATCTTATTAGAGTATGTATTTTTGGTCATGCTTTAATTTCTTGATCTTATACACTTTTAAATAATTAAAGTTATTCTTACATTTTTAAGAGGAGTATGAAATTTAGCTTATTCTAGATATTAAATCATTCAAATATTTGAATAAATAAGGCCATGAATTTTACTGTAATAGAATATCCAAATGTCGAGGAAGTTTCCTCACACGCACACACAAACGATCCATTTTTAGTTTGACTTGAAATAATGATCTTATTTATTATAATAAGTTAGGGATTATTTATCTACTTTAAAATACTAGCATTTCATTTTGAGATCAGAGATGAGATTGTTAAAGAATTTATAGGATCATAGAAACTCGGAAACCTCGTATAGTCCTTAAGCAAAACAATTTTTGTATAAAGTATGAAGATAGGAAAAGTTTATAAGTATTTAAAAAACGAAATAATTAAAAGCAATCCATTTAATTAAATTCAATGCCCAGATTACATATTACATGTTAGATTGATCCATTATACCAGGAAAATCCAATAATTAACGTGAAATATATCAGCTAAATTCCTAGTCCTAGATATTGGAGGTAGTGCACGTCATGTGTGTAGTAATTAATCCAAAATATAATTACATAGATTGGAAATTCGCTCAGGCATTAATTGGGGGGTAGCAAGAGAAAATGCAGGAAATTTTCACATGGCCTAATTATCAAACAATTCATTTTGTTACTTTGTTTCTCTCTTCCAAAATGGTCGACAGGATTTTCAACAATCAACACTGAAATATTCCCAACTTCAGTAGCAGTATCATTTTCCTTTTCCTTTTTTTAATTGAATTTTATTTAATTGGTTTTCCACCGACATAGGGTTAATGCGCCACGTACACACTATTATTTTATATATATAAAAGGTACGAAAGATGTGTTATTTGACCAATATAGAACCGCGTAGCAGAATTTAATGAGATCTTCATACAGATCAGATTGAAAGTTGATTCTGTCTATTGTCATATCATTAGTTTCTTTTTTTATTTTAAAGTATCTTCGACAAGCTGGCAGTTCATATTGCTCAGATTGTAATTTTATTGAAGTTTCGAGAAAGCATTGACATAAGACGCCACAACGAAATGGACATCATTAGAAAAGCCCAAAGAGAAAATGTTACTACTATAACTATGTATCAAAGCTTTTAACTTTTCCGGGACACAATCAATAACACTTTCGGGTTTGTCCAATATTACTACATTGCGTTGAAACTCATGACGTTTTCTGAAAGAAATAAAAATTAATAGTTTAGTTCCATAAATTCTGTTAATGTAAATATATTCAGTCTCATAAATTGATTTAGTAACAATTTAGTTTGTTAGCGATTTTACTATCGGAAAATTCAGTTGACAGTTAGATATTACGTGTGGCATTTACACCATATATATTTAATGGCATACAAAATTAAAATATTCTACATCATCAAAACAACGTTGCTTTGATGATATGGAATAACTCTATTTCTCCACGATATTAAATTTATATACGAATGTCACGTGTAAAGTCTGACTGTCAATTGAAATTTACGAGATCGACCTACAATCACTAACAACTAAAATTATCACTAAGACAATATATAATGTTTGTATAATATATTATTTAAAGTTCTGAGTAAAACCATCAGTAAATTAAGTAATGGAGCTGAACATATGTTTATCTTAAGAATCATGATATTTGGACTATAAAGTGAGTTTACCCTTTAAATTATTATAAGTTCTTATGTGGATCGTCATATACAAGACAAATCGTGAAATTTAGTTAGGCACCATTATTTTCAATTCTTTTTCAATTATTTGATTATATATAGCGACATATCAAATATTTTTTACTTTTTCAATTGTATCACAATTTTTATACCATGATCTTTTCTTTTCAATGTGTATTAATTCTATCTCAAAACAATATATGGGATTTGAAATTCAAAATTGATTGAAAGCTTTTAAAGTTATTTCAATGACTGAGTTGATATAATTAAAAAGGTTTTTATAGAATCTAAAAAAGAGCTAAAGATTAAAATATTACAAAATATAATAAAATAAAAGGAAATAAATAACTAATACTCCCTCCATCCTCAAAAATTGTTACTTGAAATCTTCGATGTGAATTTTAATAAAAGTTGTGAAGTATTTTATGAGTGAAATAAGGGTCTTACATTTATTATTGAATTAATTAGTTGTAGATAGTAATGGACTATGAATAGTAAAATATGTAAATAAATGGTATAGTTGTAGATAAGAAAGAGAGATGGTAGTGGGCCACTGTGGTAAAAAATATATATAAATAAATAGTGTTGTTGAGTGTAATAAATGAAGAATATTTTATGGGATAATTTCTATAAATAAAAAGAGAATAAATTTAGAGAACATACTGAAAAGAAAAAATATGAACAAATTTTAGGGACGGACAAAATATATTCTTTCTCATCCAAAAAAAAATTAAAAAATTCAGCTGCAATTTGGTTAATAATCTGCTTTCACCCAAAATAGTACCTACTCATTTTGCCAGTTTCTGTGATGCAGTCCAATGATGAATGCAAGTTAAAAGAGAATTATCCGTCTCCAGTTTCGTCGTCATAGTTAGAGCATATTATTGGTGCAAAACTAAGTCGTTCGTCCATTGTAAAGTCATCATTAATATCACATGTAATTTTCAACGTTAATCTGTTGTAAATTTAGCTCTAGACGTTGATGGCCTGTCTATTTTGTCGCTAAAATCTATATTTTTTTTGTGTGAAAAGTAAACAAAATAAAGCACAAAGTCAAATTAATAAAAGAAAAGAATATTATAAAGAAACTCAAATAATCAATATTTTTTTTTTATATTTAATAAATATTTAGTTAAATTTCTTGATATATAGATGATTAATTTGTTTTAGTGTACTCAATTTATTGTTGTTTTCACTAATATTAGTGGTACGTCCGATTTCCATTGTGAATTAAAGGCGTGTCTATTCTGATGATTGAAGTTAATTCAGCTTTATTTTTAGTACTTGCTTTACAAAAGTTTGGTTGGGAATTTAATCAATCTTGGACAAAAGAGGTCGGCTCAGATGTCTGCTTTGATATTGATGCCAACAGTGATATATTGAAACGTTAATTTATTGGTCTCGATGCTACACTTCACATGATTATTAAACCACTTTGAGTTGTACATGCATATCTAAAAAAACCATAGTTGGAAGTATTGTATGGCACAAGTACTATTCGAATTAATTAAATCACAGGGTACAATATTTTTTCAATATTGATGAACTTTATTGATTAAAGTATAAATTACTGCAACTTGGAATTGTTTATGTACAAGTTAAAATGAATTTCAGATTTCAGTAAAACTGAATTTGATCGGTTGAATCCATGTTTTCTTATTTTGCATGTGAGTAATTTATGGCTGAATAAAGAAATATTATTACCCAACAATTCCATGGAATTAAAAGGGTGTTTGGCTAAGCTTATTTTATAAAGCTTATAAGTTCCAACAACTTATAAGTTGTTTTAAGAATTTATAAGATATGGTGTATTAAGAGCTTATAAGATGCTAAAATGTTTGGATAACAACGGTAAACATGAAAATAAGAAAATATATCAGAGTTATTTTTATAATTTTGTTATAACTTATAAGATCATTAAAAATTAAGTTGGGTTTTGGAATTTTTTTTAATACAAACTTATAAGCTCTTAAAGCTTATTTTGAAAACTTATAATTTCTCTAACAACTTAATTTATCAAACACATTGATTGAGCTTATGCTCTTACATGCCTTATAAGTTATTTTAAAGAACTTATAAGCTCACCAAACACCCCTAATTCGACTCAAATTGCTCTCTATTTGTCATTTTCTACATTTATATTTTGCTCGTGTCTTCCTTCTAAATCTGTTCTTTGTAAACATAATTTAGTTGTAAGATTTAATCCGAGCACATAGGCTTAGGCAGAAAAAAAAAACTTTATGTAGTTGTAATACATCTTTTCTTCTAGATCTAAGCTACAAAATAGTAAAATTACAGACATTTCACTCTAGATATTAAAGCCAAAATGTATATAACTTGATGCCGTATGATGTTTGTTAAGTTAGGTTTCGAAAAGGTAAAATATTAAATCTGTTTTATATTGTTGCATTTTAAGGAACTATGTATAAAATAGAAGCTCGCGGTGTACTTAGAAAATGCCTTTTAAATTTAAATGATGCCTGCGGAAATTAATTACTACAGAAAAACCTGAGACGTACTAAAATGAATTGAGGTAATTACTTTGCAATAAATTTTATAAGAAATGGAAATAGATAAGGGGAGTGTGCGTGAGTAGGTGTGGTGTGTGTGTTTATAATAAATTAATTCAAGACTGATTTGGCATTGATAGGTGCAACTTGCTCTGTATATAAGTTACAAGCTTGTGAAGGACGATGAGTTATTAAATGTTAAGATAAAAAGGAAAACTTGTCCCTCGATCTGATTATTTGTTTTTCATTTCACCATGTTCCATTTTGATGATTTAGTTGATAATGATAATGTTTGTCATTAAATTACACATGGCACTTGTAAGAAACAATAGCAATTTAAATCTAACACTTCGAACTTTGTTGTAAATTACATTCAATTCTTAATGTGTTTTAATAATGTCTCAGTTTTAAAAAAAATTACATTCTAATGTATAATGCATCTACTCCAATTAGGTTGATCAATCCTTAATTAGAGTTTTATTAATATTCAATTATAATTTGTTTGTCCTTAATTAGAATTCATTAATCATATTTATGATTTAATTAGGACGGATACACCGGAGAGTGCCTCTATATATTTTTGCACGAGCTTGGAGTTGACATTAGACATAGTGGAAATACATATATATAGTCATCCAAGTTAAGGAATGTCAAATTATAGTCACGAACATAAAATATCAAATTATACCAAAGTCGTTGGCCCCATTGGGACTATTATCAATAATAGACAACAGGACCAACAAAATCATTAATCCTATTGGTGCTATTTTGTTGGTCCCATTGGTACTATTTGGTGATAATAGTCCCAATAGCCAACGACTTGGCTATAATTTGACATTTTTATGTTCGTGGCTATAATTTGACATTCCTTAACTTGGATGGCTATATAACGCCCGCGCTCTTAGACATATGCCTAACATCAAAACTCAAAATTGATTGAAGATGTTTGAAATCCAATTGTATGGGTTGTCCTCCCTTATTATCAATTTGATCGTTGGACGTTCGGAATTGAACCTCGAAACATCGGCAACCTCACACTCTTCCGTGACAACTCCTAACTCAAGTAATACAAAGGCGCTAGATATCAGATGATGTAATTTTTATTTTTATTTTATATCATGGGGAATCCGCAGCCGCTACCTTAGGTGTGCACTGGGTAAACCCACGTTCCTGTGTAATAACCTGCAAACCACACAGGACAGGTAAACCACACTTGAAAAGTCAGGTGTGACAGACTCAAACTCATAGAGACATTTGGTGGGGTTCGACCCTGTGACCTCTCGATCACAGAAACCCACCTTAACCAATGGGCTGTCCCTATGGGACGATCATATGATGTAATTTTTTTTTTTTTGTCAATTAATACAGAAATTTTAAAGGCTGCGTCACGGTGGACTCGAACCCGAGACCTTTGATCTCGGGCATTAACCACTCTACCACTAGGCCAACACACACAATCATATGATGTAATTGATAATATCGGACGGTGACCTAGACAATGGCTTCAAAACCCTCAAATAATTTTGAACTTTTATATTAGGTGGATGCACAAATCTCAACTTCAAACTTGTACATAGATATAGAAGGAATGAATTTGCTAGAAATTGAAAAGTTGAGACTTTATTAAAATATTTTAAAATTAGATTTTAAATTATAATGATCTCTTCATTTAAACCAATAAACGCAACGATAACAGAAATATACTCTTATCAAGTAGTAATGCATTAAAATTAAAAGTATATTCTATTTTTGAAAATTGACAAATTTTGAATGTAAAGTTGTGATTAATCCTAATCTCTATCGCTGTGTCCCCCCTTGTATGTCGGGAACGCGCAAAAATGTCGGCAGCTAAAGGTCTTTGTCATATCTACATACCTAAGATTGTAACTTCTACAACCAAGTAGGGGTAATTTAGTCTTCTAAATTATTAGTTTGTGATTTATTATGATTCGGGGATTTTATTTAGAATAAGGACAAGAATATAAATAAATGTAATAAGAAACCGACAAATAATTTTTGCAAGTTATATGACTTCAAAACGTAAACTATGATCACAGCTTATATAATTTATTTCTTTTAATCATTTTGTTATAGAACGCACGTCCACAATTATATTTAAATATTTAATTTAATATTGATTGATTGATTTTTAATAATTAATAAAAGTCACTTAGAGTTTTAATTAGGATTCAGTAATTCATAATCACGATATATTAACTTTTAGTTAGAGTCTATTAATTTTAATTTAAAATTTATTAAATTAGACTGCTTCAAGTTCTAATAGTAGGACCTGTAACGTGTATTGGTGTAATGTTTGTCATTATAATATTAATATAGCATAACGAATTTTTTTTTTTTTTTTTGTCAATTAATACATAAATTTTTAAAAAGCCACATCACGTGATTTCGAACCCAGACCTTTGGCTCCGACATTAACCACTCTACCACTAGATCAACAAACACACAGAGCATAACGAATTTCTTGTTGAGGTTCAAGCATTGAGGGTTTTAGATTTTGATAGATTTATTTTAATGAATGATTAGTACGGAAGGCCGCACCCTAGTTTTGGCGATTATAGTTTATAGATCAACGTTATTTTCATAAATAACTAAAAAATCATTGTTTGTCTAAATAGTTTCATAAAAGTATTGGCAGCTTACTTGCTGATTAGGGACATATTTCAAAAAACCAAACCAATAGAATTATCCATCAGTATATGCTCTTTTATGTTAGTGCCTTATACGATGAATAAATCCAAATCAAATTATTGAATTTCTGAACTTGATTTTTCATCAAAGCAAACCAAATTAATTATTGGACCCTACATGTTATTAGACTACAGGGAAAAAAAATCTTCGAACTATTGTTTTAATCTTATTTATTTCACTAGCTAATTTCATTTGGAATTCGACATTTTACTCTAATATTTGATTCATTCAATACTATCGGACATGGTTATGTTCGCTTGGCTTTTGAGAAAGTATTATGTTATACCAACTTATTAAGTAATTAAAAAAGAAATATACAAATATATAGAAGGGGGGAAGGGGGAAGAAGAAAATAGCTAATGATTACAATTTTATATCAACCACTTCCTTCTTATTTTTTAAGTGTCTATTTTGTCTTTTTTTAGTAAATGTCTTATTTCTTATTTTAAGAATAAAATTGTAATACACTTCTCATCTTACTCTTATTTAATATTTTGAAATTTAATAATTAATAATGTATATATGTATTTATCATGATAATTAATAAGGTTATAAAAGTAAATTGATGTATTTTATCAATATGTACTCACTCAGTTCTTTTTAAATATTCCATTAACATTTTTAATAAGTATCATAATTTATAATTTTAGTCTATTTACCATCATTTAATATTTATGAAATTTGATAATTAATTGTATGAATACATTTATCATGGTAATTAATAAGGTTACAAATTTTTATTTATTTTTTTAATATCTATAAATTGACGTTATGGGACACTAATAAAAATACTGAGAGAATATAATTTAGAGACC
The DNA here is from genome assembly GCA_036937905.1 of Salvia rosmarinus. NCBI lineage: Eukaryota > Viridiplantae > Streptophyta > Magnoliopsida > Lamiales > Lamiaceae > Salvia > Salvia rosmarinus. The sequence continues at coordinate 66,760 of JAODLM010000673.1, forward strand.
GTGAACACTTAAAAAATAAAGAGAGTATTAAATATCAAAGATGGCTCTGCTCAAAGAAAATTGAAAAATAAAAACAAAAACATTAAAGACTGTTTATTGAAATCTTGAAATTCGCACCGAAAATTAAGGTAATTTAAGGATTGAAAATGAAGTAGACTCCGTTTTCGCAGTAGAGCTAACTTATCCAACAATACAAGCTACGTGTAAGAGAGCCTGCACCTACAATACCTACAGAAAATCCAGAAGGTTTGTTATTGTGGAAAATTGATTACATATATTTATAATAAACTAAACAAGTTTCTTTATTTTATACATCATTATTACAAAATTATCAGTGATGATAGCTCCAATGTTATATTTACTAAAACAGTACGACGCCCCTTGTTTCGTTAAGGTCGTGGGATTTGTTTAGAATTTTAGAGAACTTATGCATAATACTGTCTGTCCTTTATATTCGTAAAAGTCACTTTGTGATTGATTTTCCATTTGAACATTTTGTTATTCCTTTAAAAAATAATTAATTTTGCAATTTCCCACTAAATTTGTCTACCACTAATAACTTGATAAGCGCATATAGATATAAATTGATGGATTCTGGTAGGAGCTCCCCATTATAAATGTAGGAACTATGATTTTATTTTTGTATTTCTTTTTATGGAATTTGCAACCATTATTTTCGATGCTACTAAGAATCATGTATTTTATGTATAAAATAATATTTTTATTACAACAATACTTTTTATATATATAATTTCTCTAAAGATAATATATTTCTTAAAAAGCATAATATTGCTTTCTTTCATACAAAGACCATATAGATTAATTTCTAACTCCTAATTACATTAAGAAAAGTTTTCATACGATCCACTTCATAAAGCTTATACATCCATTGAAGAGCACTTCTATATACAACAACAACAACAACAATGATGGATATTACCAACCGACGCCACTAATGCGCCCAAACGAGCTGGGCTAACGCTGGTAGCAGCGCCCACGCGGCCGAGCCCTAATCATCGCCCAAAACGCTAGCCCCTAACCGCCACCTCCGCCAACCGGAGAAGATGAACCAAGGTCGCGCCACCTCCACGTGGCGCTGCAGAAGGCGAGAGGTCCCCGCCCGCCAATGGAGGCACGCCAGAGAAGAGTCACGCCACGACCAATGGAGAGGTCGGCGCGCCAGGACAGAGTCGAGCGGTATAAATAGAAGGAAAACGATGTTAGAAGGGTTAGCAATTTCATCAATACAGCGCCAGAAACAATACTGCATTTAAAAGCACTAGTGAAAGTATTGAGGAATCATTCTCCGTGGACGAGATCTCATTAACGATCGAACCACGTAAAAGCCCGGTGTTCTTTATCGCTTCATATAAATCTCGACACTCACGTAGCTAGACTCATCATTGGCGCCGTCCCAGGGAACATTTCAACAAGAAAGCTTCATTCCTCTACGACTAAATGGCAAGAACACGCACAACCTCCGCCAACGCCGGCAACAACGCCGCAACAACCGCTGGAGGACGACGTGTGGTCGCCGGCCACGGAAAGGAGATCGCAGACGCCACGAGCGGGCACACTCGAGGGCCACATGGAAAATGTCCCCATACACCCTCAGACCGCCTCCCAACGTGGGGAAGACGTCGACCAACGAGGACGAGCAAACAACTCATTCGTCCCACGAGGTCCTCGGCCGAGCCGTGAGCGAGTTCCTCCACGCTAATCTCGCCAATTCCAAAGCTTCTCAACCAGAGGACTAACGAGGCGGGTCCCTCTAGGCCCCTTGATCGAACACCACGGCCTCCCGAGGCCGCCCCCATACGAAATGGGCCACACCACCTTGCGTGATAGCCGAGAGCGCATCACGCCCGACGCGCGGAGCCGCCACCGCGGCCGAGCCGACCTCATTCAAGGAGCCGCCACCGCGGCCGAGCCGCCACCAACGGCCGCCTCGCCATTCGCCGCACCGCCTCCACTCGCCATGCCGACTGCAGAGTCGAGCGAAATGAAGGAAGAAAGGCGAGTCGAACTCCCCTGAGGAGGACGATAGGCGCCGCTATCGATCCCCACCCTCCGTAAAGAGACGGCAACGATCTCCCGGTTCGACCGCACGGAGAATCATCTCCCTTTCTCCGTGGAGATTCTAGACACGCCCCCCCACGCCGTACGGCACCCAACATAGCGGCTCACGATGGCCTCTGAGACCCTCCGACTTCCTTTTCGCCACACCACCAACACGGCGATCAAGGAATGGAAGATTTTCACATGTAAAATCTTCCCGAGGTGCTTGATCTCCAACGCACGGCGTTGGTTCACCCGCCCGCCGTATCAAAGATCCATCGCTTCGTGACCTCACGGATCGCCAGTGGCGCTTATCGAAGATGCCGCCCAGCACCTTCCTCCGACTGCCACAATCCGCCATATGGACGAGACGATGTCAAATTTCGCCTCGAGGTTCATCAAAAGTCGCCAAAATCGACGACAAAGAACGATCTCTACATTATCAACGCTGCTCAAAACGGATCCGCCCGCGGTACGAATAAAGAAATCACCAGGAGAAACCAAAGACGGCGAGTAAGCTTGAACTGGTGGATAATTTCGCCGAGGGCAGACGAGCCTGATCGGAAGAAGCGGAGATCCGGGACGAGCGTAAGTCCGAGAGAAAAGCCGGACGATCAAGTCGAGGCGCAGACAGCAGAGGCGCCTTGATGTAATCAAAAGAGGGCACGGAGTCCGTGCTCGACTCGCCCAACCTCGCCGGCAGAGCGCCCCCGCCAAATCATGATGGAAATATTCGAGCTCCACGCCGAGCTCTTCCCAAGCTCGCCCCATGAAAGGGATCCAAGAAGAGGTCCACGATTTAGTATTGCGACTATCACCAAGGGTATGGTCACGATACCGAGGATCGCAGAAACCCGGCTCACGGATCGACGACCTCGCCAGGTGGAGCCCTCAAAAATACCTCGGACGAGCCGGTCCAAGAATGCGAAGCCAGAAGGAATGGAGGGCAACAATCATGGGCCGACCAAGTGGCGACCCAACCCAAGACGACGAGGACGAAGGTCCCAACGCCATGGAGCAGTGTCTATGTTGTTACCGGATCGCCTCGGACGACGAGGTCGCCCTTTAAGAACGACGCCGAGGTCGGCCCCAAGAGCCAAGAACAAGCGGCTCGGACGGCGAGAACATAACGTTTTCCAAGGAGGACCCGTGCCCAAGATCATGCCACACCAGACGCCATCACCATACAGTCATGCGTGGCAACAAAACGCCCACCGGTCTATATCGACATCGGGGCCTCCACAAGATCATCTTCCGTAGCTGTCTGGATAAGCTTGAGGTCGGAGGCATTCAGTGCTTCCCGCGCCTCCCGCCTACGAGCTTCACTCAGGCAGCCCACCGAGGGGTCATTACCCTTCCGGCCACCGTAGGCGGGCTCCCTGTCGGTCACCAAGGCCATCCGATTCTTCCCGGTCCGGCCCCTCCCGCACAACATTATCCCTGGAGAGATTGGTCAGACGCCACCAAGGCCGCCTGTTCGGCCTACCACCTAATCAGAAGATTCCCACCCCGCTGGAGTGCTCAAGATCCAGGACCAAACAACAAGAAAAGAATGCCCACGGCTCAACTCGTGACGCGCCTCGCCCCTGCATAGCAATTATCGGGCCCCGGAGGCCGACACCGGGACGACCGACCGAGACCTACAACTATACGACGACGATCCTCGAGGTCATCCAGTCGGCACCCAGGTCCGACGGACGTCCGCACGCACGTCATACGACTCGAAAGAATATAGGACGTGTTTGCTTGGTCCCGCCGATATGACCGGGTGTCGCCCGAGCTCATAACTCACCGCCAACATCGACCCGCCACCAAGCCATCCGGTAAAGAAAAGGATATTCGCGGAGCGCACCAGTCATTAGGACGAGGTGACTCAACTCAAGGCCAAGATCTTGTTCGAGGTCAACACCCGACCGGACGGCTAATCCAACCGTGGTCCGAAGCCCGCGGAGGGTGGCGATGTGGCCGATTATACCGACCTCAACAAGCATCGCCTAAAGATTGCTACCCTCCCGATATTGACAAGAAGGTGGAGGCTTTGGGGGACACGAGATGTTCACCCGGATCTATACATGGGTACCACCAAATCTCGATGAGTCCGGAGGACGCACCAAAGATCGATTCATCACCGACTTCGCGCTTTGCATCGAAGATGCCATTCGCCTCAAGAACGCCGGGCTACTTACCGTAGGATGGTGGATGCAACATTCAAAGACCACATCGGGAGATCGTCGAGGTTCACGCCGACGACATAGTAGTCAAAGTCGAAAACTGAGAGTCACGCCGACGACCCAGCACCATCCTCCAACCGCCAGTCGGCCAACCTCAAACTTAACCCCAAAATGCACGCTCATGGTAAAACGGGAAATTCTTGGTGCTGGGTTTCCAAGAAGGCTCAAGGCGAACCCACCAAGGTAAAGACGGTGCTCAAATGCAAGTGCCAAAACCATTCGCGAGGTCCACAAACTTACCGTGCCCAGCCGCCTCAAGAGGTTCCTCTCCGGCAGCAGAGCAGCCCCATTCTTTAAAATCTTGAGGAGGCCCCTGACTGTGATGGCGGGAAGAGCACCACCGCTCACACACCAAGGAGTACCTCCGACCGCCACCTCGACAGCCCCAAAAGAGGCGAACTCCTCTCCTTAGACAGCAGCCTCTGACGAGGCAATCAAGGCATCGTGGTGGACGAGGCCTGACGGCAGCTTCCTATCTACTTCATCACCGAGCACCAAAGGACCAGAGACAAGGTACGCCGCCTCAAAAGGTAAAGACTGCACCGGTTAATGCTAAGCGACTCATCCGACCCTACTTTCAGCTCACTCCATCCAGTATCGACCGACCGCCTCGAGGCAAGTCTTATCAAAACCCGAGTCATCCGGACGAATAGCTGTGGGCCTCGAGCTTGGCGAGCACGATATCTCGCACTCCCCGCACCGCCATAAAAGGGCAAGCTCGCCGATTTCTGGTAAGCCAAGTTTATCGAGCTCGGCCGCACCGCTAAGATTAGCTCCTCCAACGCCCACCTGGTCATCCCACCCCGCACGGAGGACCGGTCCCTCATCCACCGATAGTTGTCGGCGATGTACGTGGACGAGCCTCGTGCAAAACGGGCAATGGAGCGGGCATCCTTCTCCTCGCCCAGATATGCGAAGTCACCCACGCACCCGGCTTACCTTCCCGACCACCAACAACGAGGTGAGTATGAGGCCCCAATCTCCTGACTCCACCGCCATGAGCCTGAGGTGGGTGAGATCCAAATCTTCTACGATTCCTGTGTCGTCGTGAACTGTGTGTTAGCAAATACGAGGCCAGGAGGACCGAATGAAACAATACCGACAAGGCAAAGAGATGCTGACTGCTCAGATACTTCACGCCGGCATTATCACCGAGATAGAGCCGAATTGATGTCTCCCCAAGGCCTACCCGAACACGGCGACTACCTTCGGATCGGCTCGAAGCCAAAAGACGATGGCAAAGTCCCGTAAGTCTCATGCACGAGGACGTTCTTCACCGAAGTCTTACCTTCAACCCTCCCGAGATGCCCCGCCGTTAAGTTCGACTATGTGCTCAACGAATACACCGAGGTCTCTGGAAGCCACATCGGGTCGCGAGCACTTTCAAAGAAGACGCCGAGATCGGATACCACCGCCCACCGCAAGATTCGCCGAGCTCGCCAAGAAGTGCCCAAAGTGCCGATCCACTCCACAAGAAAAAGCCGCCTCAAACGGATTTGAGCACCGCAGAGTCCGTGGCCTTTCATGCAGCTGGGATCGACATTGTCGTCTGCTCGACCGAGCACCGTGTCGCCCGATATTTAGTCGCGGCCATAGACTACTTCACAAACGGGTCGAGGCCGAGCCACTTTCGAGCATCACGAGCGTAAGGATTCAAACCTTGTGTGGAGAAATATAGTCCGCCGCTCGCATACCGCACATCCTCGGTCTCTGACAACGGCACCCAATTCGTCGACAAAACTTCAAGGAGGTGCGAAGAGCTTCACATCGATCAACGCTCACTTGGTCGCACACCCGCAAGCAAATGGTCGACCGAGGCGACGAACCGCACGATCGCACAAGGATTGAAGAGGTCGGATCAAGCCAAGGCGACGGGCCGAAAATCTCCTCAAGTCCTCCGGTCCCACAGACCACACCTCGACGGCGACGGGAGACCCTTTACCGGGTTCACGGTACGAGAGGCCATACCACCGAGATCGCGCGCCAAACCCTCGCACTCTCCACTTCAACCAGGCCGAACGAGGAAGACCAAGGGCCAACCTCGACGCCTCGAGGAGAAACACGAGCTCGCCTTCATAAACGGCCAAGCACAAGAGCCGTGTCGCTACTACAACAACAAAGAGTAAAGGCCTCCACACCGAGCGGGCGACCTCGTCCTACTAATAATGAAGCAAGCCGAGCCGAGCGCCTTAACAAGCTTGATCCGACATGGAAGGACCTACCGCTGCTCACGGGACCTCCAAAAGGGCCTATAAGTCGCTTCACCGTCCGGCACTTATTCTAACTCGCACATAACTCATCTAAGGAGGTATTTTACATAGCTTTGATTTTAGATCGCGACATGTTAGCCCTCCTATTGTTTTGATCGATATGCGATGTCGCTTACTTGTTTAATAAAACATCTGCTTTTCTAATGAGTATTTCACTGCGTTCGCCTTACACCTATGTGAACATCCATTCGATATACCACATCTAAACCTTCACAAGGGACGCCTTACGAAGATTTAAAATCCCACTATAGGTAAGCATACGATCACCCATTAAGTCGACGCCTACATGCAAAGCATACAGATTACCCATTAAGTTGGACGCCTACATGCAAAGCATACAGACACCCATTAAGTTGACGCCTACATGCAACGCATACAGACACCCATTGTTGACGCTCACATGCAAGCGACATCCGCATCGATCTCGCCACCTCATACCCCTTTATTTGGGAAGATATGCACTCCAAGACAAAGTCTAAATGCATTAACGACTACAAACAAAGTACCAAGCCATATACAAGACAACAAAGGTTTCAAAGCTCGTTTCTACCCCTTTATTTGGGAAAATACGTTGTCAGATAAAGATAAATACATTTATGACCAAAACGAAGTCCTAAGCTATGTTTGTACCTCTCAAAGGGAAAACGACACTTCAAACGAGTCTCAATACATTTATATCTACATACAAGGTCCTATACTATACACGGCCTCATTCCGCCTCCGGCCCGCCCGCCAGACCGGCCAAGCCGCACCAATTCTCTACAAAATCCCTGTGCCGACGATGTATGCCTCGAACGAACTCGTGCCTTCGACCCGCCGACGAGGCCTAATCACCACGCCCCGCCTCCCGGCCGCCGCTGGCTCTGAGCCAGCCCGACGGAAGCATCGACCTGTGGTCACCTTCACCCGCCCAGGACACCTGCTGGCGGCGCAGACGCAGATCCCGCGGGGGACGCACCGAGGTCACACCCCGACCCCCGACGGACACCGGGCCGTGTGCGACCGCCCCCGCTCAAGCTCTCCTCACGACTGAGGTCCTCGTGCCGCCCGCCTCCCGTGAGGATCCTCGATAATCCGCCCGCCGACCCATCAACCTCAAAGACTACGGCATGATCGGAGTATCCGCCTCCTCCGGTTCTTCTATGATCGGGCTCAGAGAGCCGCTCGCCTCGCCACCTCTCCGGCATGCGACGCTTTCGGACGATGTCGACATCTCCATAAACTTCACCACTGAGTCGACGCAGCCTGAACTTTGTCGTTGGCCCTTCCTCATCCTCAAGACCATGCCTCCGCCAAGAAGCTCGGACTCGGCCGTCGGCTTCGATATGGTAGTCCCACCAGCGCAAGTGACCGCCTCTCAGACTGTGATGCTCCTCGACAACCGAGCGAGCCTCTCCGCGTCGGGCCAAGTCGCTCGCACCGCATCAAGATCCTCGATTTCGCTTGCAGATGTGTCCGCCCCTGACTCCGCCTGCGCGACCTTCAACTTCAGCGCCTGCTCGGGCCAGAGGCGGCCACCTCCCGATCGCCTCGGTCAACTTCTTCTTCGCCGAAGAAGACACCGAGCTCAGATCCATGGCGGCCAAAATTGGGTCACCGCAGACCGACTCTCCAAATTGCACCTCCTCGTCCTTCTGGCCAGGCACCCTGACACCTTTCACCAGCCAAGAATTCATGGTCGAGTCCCAAGTATTGAGACGCAGAATGCTATAAATGAAAAGACAACACAAGTCTCGAAAGTGATAAACATCCTTTATCAGATACGAAAGGATTTATTACAGTGGCTCGTGGTCCCATCGACCCGGCTGTTCAACCTATTACAATCGCCCACTAACCTCGCCCTCCTCGACTCGCCCGCCCCGCCTCCCCGCTCCTCCTCCGCCCCGCCGCCGCGGCCGCCGCTGGTCGACCGAGCCGCCGAGCCGGCTCCTCCTCCTCCTCCTCCTCGGCCCGAGCTCGCACCGCCAAGCTCAAGCTCGATCCTCATCCACCCAAGATTGGGACACGGCCTCGGCCGTCGAAGCGACGAGAGGAGGCTAAGGCCTCCACCACGGGAAGGCGGCAGATCGGCAAGACCCGGCATACCCAAGTTCACCGCCTCGATCAATCTCACCACCATGCTCGCCTTGTCAAAACCGCATCGTGGCCGCCAACCCTCCAGTGGGTAGATATCACCGCGGCCTCATCACGGCGGCTGTCGAGATAAAGGCGAGAAGGACTCGACTGATAAGTTTGTTGGCGAAGGCCTTCAAGATGGGCCTCGCTCCGCAAAGAAAGCACTCGTCCGATCCGCCGCCTCTTCTCCGCCTCGCCACCTCCTCCCGAGCGCACTCCACCTCGGCGCGGCCTCCCGCACGGCACGGTTCTTCTCCTCAGGGCGGCCTCGCACCCGCCTGCAACCTCCACTTCCTCCTCGCACCACCAATGAGGACTCGCCATGCCGCTTTCTCCGCCTCCTCGTGTCGGACGCAACAACATCGGCCATGCGGCGATCTCGCCGCGATCAAGGCAGTCCCCGCAAGTCAAACGATTAATAGCAAAAAAAAAAAACAAAAAAAACACATAACTAGACAAGGCGTAAGATCGCAGGAGATCGGTACCTCACAAGATCATGGGCACGAGCCTCCACCTCAAGGCCCGAGCCGAGATCGGCATGACCCTTCAAGAGATCGCCGAGGTGTTCCACCACCACGGGCTGGGGTGGGCCTGCACACCTTCGCCTCTTTTAGAAGGCTCCGCCGCCACCGGCGCAGTCGAGACGAGGCCTACCGCTTCACCTCCTTTGTGTGCTTAAGCCGCACCGCATTACGTAAGAAAATCGCGTTAGTCAAATGCAGGTCGAACCTATAAGAAGGAGAAGAGAGTGCCTCACCCAGCCTCTGACCCCGCCCCGAGCTCGCGACTGCGCACACTCACCCGGCAAGATCATTAAGGTTGTCCTCGGTGAATTTATAGAAACTTCACCGAGCGTGTCGAAATGTTCCTCTACCCACCGAGGGGCTTGCTTTATATCCGCCACCTTACCCATCCCCCAACCGAGATCGGATGCCCATCGGCCCTCAAAAGAAAAACTTTTTTGCCCCCGACACCTTCGAGGTCGACTCACCCTAAACTACCGCCGAGGCGAAAGATAGTACACCCTCCTCGAGTACTGACGTCAAGAATCGCATCAAGAGCTCAAAGGAGAACTCCTCACCACATGATAACAGCTAACCCCATCTCAACTACCACCTAATGGAGTTCAAAGTAATCGCGTATGGGATTCGAAATACTCCCGAGGCTCAAAAGACGGGGCTAACGGAACCTAAGACCGCCCTAAAGCGCCTATATACATAGTTATGAATCCTCCTGAGGGCTAACGCCTATCGACGGGCGCGAACACACCACCAGGCGTCTTGAATGTGACATTCCTCCTACTCTTATTACATCGTCAAAATCACAGACGATCCGACGCCCTCACATTAACCCCATCCCACGCAGATGATATTGCCGAACCCTAGCGCTAATCTTCCTACACCTACCCGACAAGGTATAGCAGAATAATCCCTAACCTCGATTTCACTATCGCGGAGGAGGACGAGCTGTTCGAACTGAAACTCCGCTGAGACGATCGGGCGGACCCTAAACAGGGCGGTATGCATCGTAAATGAGAAGAAGACATACTTACTTTTTAGGCGAGTAAACGCTACTCAAATAAAATCGGCTCGAAAATCTCTCACAAATTCTCTCGTAATTGTTAAGTCAAGAAGAAGAAAGTGAACAATATTCTTTTTCGCCATTTATAAGACTGTGGCGCCCGCAAATTGCCGTTTAAATTCAACACGCGCCACACGTGATCGATGCGGCACATCGCCAAGACGCTATTCGAGCGCCCAACTACCGCCTCGCTACCGACGACGCCAGATAGGACGGGCCCACCGACCTAGCAATCATCATACGGACCCCTGCCTTCTACACGGCGCGCCAGTCGCACCCCGTCCTCCCCACAAATGTCAAGGAAATCCACATCCGACCTCCGCTACCGCCGACACCGATCGACCGCCCCACCAGACCGGACCTCCCCACCAGATCGGACTCGTCCAACCAAATCGGACTCGCCCCACCTGCATCGCACTCTAAGATAACCAACGCAGAGCGCTGCTATCCGTGTCGGACTGACTTCCATCGGTGCCGCATCTTTCTCCGAGCGGCGACAATAAACAACCAAACTCGATCGGCACCAAGACCTTCAGATCCAAGAAACAACTCCACCCACCACACCTCACCCTCGCGGTCAGATTCACTCCACCGCCTCGCCTGTGCCTCGCTATTCGTGTGGCTATGACGGGATATGGCCCAACCGACGGGCCCACTAACGCCCAAACGAGCCGGGCCTAACGTTGGTAGCAGCCCACGCGCGGTTGAGCCCTAATCATCGCCCAAAACGCCAGCCCCCGAACCGCCACCCTCCGCCAACGGAGTAAGATGAACCAGGTCGCGCCACCTCCACGTGGCGCGCAGAGGCGAGAGGTCCCTCGCCCGCCAATGGAGGCACGCCAGAGAAGAGTCACGCCACGACCAATGGAGAGGTCGGGCGCTACCGTGACAGTCAAGCGGTATAAATAGAAGGAAACCGATGTTAGAAGGGTTAGCAATTTATCAATACAGGCTTGAAACAATACTGCATTTAAAAGCACTAGTGAAAGTATTGAGAATCATTCCTCCGCGACGTAGATCTCATTAACGATCGAACCACGTAAAAGCTCGGTGTTTTTATTGCTTCATATAAATCTCGCACACTCACGTAGCTAGACTCATCAAACAACAATAATAATAATAATAATTCAAAGAGCTTAAACACCCATAGAAGTGCATTTTAAAATAAAATACACTCTTTAATCATACTGCGACACTGACTTAGAGACATATGCAAAGATTGACATATCCTGTGTAATTAGCTGTCATCATTGGATCTTACATTTGATTTTCGTCCAATAATCTACTAAAAAATTGTTGGGCTTTTGTTCACAGCTTCAAAGAGACATTAAAAGTTTTGTATTAATAATTTATGGATTTGATAGGACGAAGTTGACACAAGTTTGGTGGCTTTAACTTTGTGTCTACCTCTGAAAGCAACTCAACATTTTTTCTATTTCAAATGGCCAAAAGAATCTTGATTGAAGACTTTCAACTCAAGACCATAAACATTTTAATCTTGTTTATATTGAGAAACTATTCGAAAGTCTTTAAGAAAATACTATTTTGAATATCATCATCACATTAGATGGATCTCATAGTTTTCTATGGATAACTGTGTGCCTTGGTATATAAATTCACTAAAATTTGATATACATTAATTATCTTACATCTTTTATAGTTCAATAGAATGAAATTTTTGTATAATTTTCTGTAATTGGATTTAAATCTTAACCATTCTCACAAATTTTAACCTATATGATTTCATACAAGACACTCATTTCTCAAATATCTTTTAACCAAACCCATATTAGTAACTCAGATTATAGAAACTCTTCCTCAACTAAATATGTAAGGTTCGATATCCACAGTTTGGGCATCATCAGCCTTATCTGATATCTACCATATGCACATTAATTTTTTATATTTTTTAGGGAAAGACATTATTTTTATATTGATAACGTGACAATATGAATCCTAAATCCCCTAAATCTGAATATGAACCTTGAACATTTTAACTATGAATGATCAGCTTACATGCTGACTTTCATGGCTATGTGGGTCTCTCATACAATAATAATGTCGATAATATACGTGTATATATATATATATATATATATGTATGTAACGTATATGTTACTAAAAGTCATTAGTAATGAGTAACTGAGTGGAATTTCTTGCGCAGCAAAAGATGAAACAGAAAAGAAAGCCCATGCCCTCAGACAATCCAATGGTTAAAGTGGCCTCGCATGGAGAGGATATGCTCGAACCCCACCAAACGCCTCTATGGCTTTGAGTCTATCACACCTAGCTTTCCAAGTGTGGTTCACTGTCCTATGTGGTTTGCGGGCTATAAAGATGCATGGCTTACTCCAACAGACACCTACAGAATTACCACTGATTCCTCATGATTAAAAAAAAAGAGCCCATCATACGTAATAATCAAACACACAAATTCGTGGAAAAATATTTTACAGATAGAAAGTTTATAAAACACATCAATTTTTAACTAATAATTAGTTATATATAAGAATTAAATCTCAACTCTCTAAACAGTCGCATTTTTGTGTCAATTTGCTTCCCATACCCCCCACATGGCCAAGTAGCCAACTTAAATGAATAGATCATTGATTGAAAGAGACTTTCATTTGATAAAAATGGGCCCACTCACATGCATTATTACTCATTAAACTTGCTATCATCTTTCAAATTGAGGCACCCCCACTCCGCAATATCCACGTAGGTAGGTCGTAGGGCACATCCCCTACAATCAGAAACAAGTATATATGAATATAAACGTGGGTTTATATAGTGCATATAAAAAATAATGACAATTAAAAAAAAAAAGAATATCATATTGGTGAAGTTGGGAATCCTCATTTAATGTCTACCATGTTGTAGATTAAAAATGCCTTTTGTTTCGATTTGAACTAGTAAGATATGAAATGCTATAGAAGTATTTAAGAAAAGATTTTTGGCGCATAAACATTACACAAACTTTAGATTAATTTTGATTTTTTCCACGAACTTTAAAAATTATCATAAAATAAATAAATTTAATGATTTTAGTGATTTTATCACATTTTAAATTTAAGTTAAATTAAATATGACTTCACATCTCGAAAATTTACCATAAACAAAATGATCAGTGATGTAAACGACATCGCAGAGAGATGATATCGATTGTTTTGATTCCAACTAGAACTAGCCGATGAAATAAATGAGAAGACTTGATTTTTGTAAGGAGGATCAACGCGATGAATCATAGAAATAAAAAAATCTGATTTATTTTGATGGAACGATGATATTTTATTTCCTCTATTTACGATATCGTTTATATATCACTAACCTTTTAGTCTACAGTAAATTTTTGAGATGTAAATTCAGATCTAATTTGATTTGAATTTGAAATCATGGTAAAAATACTAAAATCATTAAGTTTATGTATTTTGTGATAATTTTTAAAGTTCATGAAAAAACCCAAAATTGACCCAAAATTGATATATATACGCCAATAACCCTTTAAGAAATTGGAGGTTTTTTTTTAGAAAATTATTCCTTGCAACCGAAAGATTGTATTGAATCACGGATTCATAAATTATTAAGTGTTTCTCAAGGAACTAGCATATGTAATATCCTTCGTCCCATTTAAAGTGTTCCATTTCTTTTAGATGCGAGTATTTAGGAGAAATCTATAAAGTAGTTAAAATGATAAAAAAAAATGGGTAGAAGTTATATTTTTTAAGGCATAATTACTTTTTAAAATGGAATAAGACATTTATAATGAGACAACCAAAAAAGAAAAATGAGATATTTTAAATCGAACATAGGAATAATATTATACACTCCCACAAACTACGACAACATCAAGTTGTACCTACAAGTGACAAGTATTATTAAACGAACATGAAAATACACCACATGTTCTTTTTTTCTTTTTTTAGTTCCACGTAGCAAATAAGTAGATTCGTGATTCGTGACTCACATATGTTGATTCGAAACTTATAATTAAGATCCATATTTTGGAATTTGAAATTTATACATCAAATATAGAAAAAAAAATACTATTATTGCATACTCTCAACGTTCGACCTTCTAAATAGAAATATCTTAACATATCATCTCCAGAGGCTTTAAACAGTTGATTAAGAGCAATTAAATTTAGGACAATATCAATGATTGAGTCATAGCAATCATAATATAGGAGTTTCACTTTATTTTGGATGACTCATTGTCATTGTGGGCATATGCTTTACTCTCTCGTAATTTATGCTCTCGTATTCTCATGGGATTAATGTGTAGATTCTTTCGGTGGGAGAGCTTTTCATTTTGGGATAAAAAACCCGACATATATTTGATAAAGTATTTACACTATCATTTTTTTTTAAAAGCTTCCCAGTCAATTATTTTCATGTGGTTGAAAGCTGATTCATGCTGAAAAATATACATGGATTATATATTGGAATTATCCGTACATTGGGATATAATAAAACAAACATGAAAATCCACTATAGGTTAAATCTTTCATGGTCCACGCAGCACAGACGTAAATTCATGATTCATGACTCATAATTTGATTCGAAGCTTGTGATTTAAGATCGAAGAGTTGTTTGAATTTTTAATTTCGAATTTAGCCTACACCGACATGAATGTGGCTGTGGACAGGGGAAGAAAACTAACTTTGGTACACTGCTTCATGCAGGTATTATTCCCACAAGTACTGGGCCCACAGAATCACTTGGTTTAAACGTTGTTCACTAGTAGTCTAGTAGTACAAGTGACGTGAATAACAGTAACAGCTACTGTTGTAATGTGAATTAATATGCAAACTAATAAAATATTTTTAGAAGAATTGTAGATCCCGGAGACGAGTGAGGACTAGAGAAGAAACTGATGATATTAGAAAGTCATTTGCAGAATACTGGTAAAAAGGAATAAAGAAGAATTAAATCGACAGATAATCATTCAAATTTTAGAATTTTATTTTATTTTTTTAGCAAGGGGGGGACAAGCATAAGGTGTAATAGTATTCTTCAGGTCATGAATGATAAACAGTTCAGTTTCGGTCAATCGAACTGATTTTTTTCGAAAAAGTGGAATCGAAATCGAACCGTTTTGAATTTTAGGTTAATAAAAAACTGATCGGTTCCAACTGTTTGGTTTTCAATTAATCAAAAAATCGAAATAAAATTAATTAATAATTAAAATAATAATCTAAAAACTAAAACTTATTAAAAATGAATAAAATATTTAACAAATAATTTAAATAATTAATAAACTAATAATTAGAAACTAATTTTCAGAATTTTTTAAGAATTAAAATAATAATTAAAAATAAAAAAATAATTTTCGGTTCCGAATCGTTCGGTTATCGATTAACCAATAGCCAAAACTTTTTTAACTTTAGAACCGAAATCGAATCAATAACCGAATTATCTATTTTCAATTAACCAAAATAAATCGATTCTGATTTGATTCCGACTCTAATCGAATTTTTTTTGGACATTCTATTTGAAGCAAATCCGGTGATGCCCATGCCAACAACAGTACTGCGCGCGCCTATTGGAAAATAGTCTGTATTGCTTTTATTTGATATGAACAATATTATCAACTGTCAAATGAAGTAAAACAACATGCATGACAATATTGTCCTTATCTCATTAAAGTAGCACAAACAATTGTAGCAAAAAATATCCTGAACTTTTAAAAATATCAATTTAAACCCCGAACTATCATATTTGTATCAAAAAAATGCCCATGTATTCAAGATAGTTTGGGGTTTAAATTGATACACATATGATAGTTTAGGGTTTAAATTGATATTTTTGAAAGTACATAATATTTTTGATAAAACATGTATAATTTAGGGTTTAAATTGATATTTACCCCAAAATGATCGAGTCTTATTTTATTCCTAGTGTTGCACGTCAATTTTAGCCGGGAATGTCCAACAAAAATGCAGTAGGTAAATTAGATTGATGCCAAATAATGTTAAGTGAATCATATTAGAACATCTCCAATTAATACTCTTCTCTAAATTCAAAATGCAGTAAAAAAATCAATTACAATGTAACTACAAATTCATATCTACTCTGTTGTTTTACGACTTTTTTATCCGTACCATGCATTTGCATTGTTCACATACATATTTATTTTTTAGTTGAAAATTTAAAACTAATCCATTAATTAAGGAGGAATATATAGAGAATATTTCTATGAGTTTGTTGGTTGGAGATGAATTATCATTTGATGGGATAATTATTACAAAATAGAATTAAATTTAGTATAATATTGGAGATGGCCTTAGCTAGTCCCATAAATCGGGAAGCCCAGTTCTATAAGAACAATTGACTATTATCCCAAAACTAAAATGGGGATTCCCACATAGCGGCTACAATTTTTACTAGAATAGAAACAAGCCTCAGCAAGAAGTAGGGACTATTAATGCAAGATTTGTGATGGTTGTGGAAGTGGGATTGGAGGTAGTGTTTTCCCTTAGTTTTTGTTGGTTGCTTTGTGTTTCATCCTCTCTTGTGAAGCATATATGAAGCACAATATTTTACCTATATCCTTTCTTAACTTATAATGATGGATCTTGTTTGGATTGTTTTTGATCTAAGAGGTTTTAGTTAAAATACATAGAAGAGTGTCCATCCCTTCACCTTCTATGATAAAATACACCCCTCAAGTGAGACCCATTTCTGTACATTTTAAGCCATGTTATCTACTACAGCAACAATTGTGGAGATTTGTCTTAGGTTTTTTAGGAATTAAAATCTCATGATTTAAATTTTCTGTTAGGATTGGAACCATCACGAGCGATTATACAGCAACATAAGATAGGGGTAAGTTGGATGCTGCATCCTTATAAACTGTATTTCCGTCTAAAGTTAGTGAAGATGCCGTTGGTTGAAAGGTGACTAATATAGGAGTTCCATTGAATGATAAGAATAGGAGACATATGAAACGTTGAAGAGGGTGTTTGTATAAGCTCTTCAAGATAACTTATAAGTTGTTTAGGAGCTTATGAGCTCATGCAAAGTATTTGGCAAAATAAGCTCCTAAACAGCTTATAAGCTGTGAAAATAAGCTCTAACAGCTTATAAGCTCCCTTAAAAATAAGTAGCTCAACCCCAACTTATTTTTTCATAAGCTTGCAAGTAACAGTGAATTTACAAAAATAATCTTATTATGATTCGTTATAATCTACATATATATTATCGACTTCACATCTCGGCAATTTTCTCACTCTAACTATGATTTTCTCTCTCTAACTCACGATTCTTTCTCTAACTTATAAGCTAAATTACCCAAAAGCTTTGACAACTTATAAGCTCTTCAAACATTATGTATTATAAGCTCTTGAAACATCTTATATAAGCTCTTTCAAACACCCTCGAAGTCAAGGATGTTAACTGAATCCTCAAACATTCAAATTTCTCAAAAATGAAAACTTTCCAGAATCATTGTTCAAGTACCTATTTACAGATCATCGTTTCAGTTAAAGCTAATAAACTCCACTTCTCATGATAAAATTATTGCTAGGAATAAATCAAAGCGCAGATGAACTATTTGTACAAATCTACAAGTTGTAGATGATAGAAGACCTTCTGATAGAAGGTTGAATTTATTTCTTATGAACCGGAAAAAATCACGAGTACATATTACGGACTCCTTATTTATAGGACAAGAAAGAAAAAGGGTTACAAACGAAAGAGAAACAGCTAGCATCTAACAAACGGTTATCACCTTCAGCTAACAGCTGTAACAAACTTTATAACCTTCAGCTAACAGCTGTAACAAACTTGCAACAGCTTTGAGAGGGCAGGCTACGCTGCATCACACAGCATCTCACGCGTGCATCTTGCAGTGTGGTCACACACACATGCGCTTATTATTATTCTCATATGCATGGGCAGTATACTTCGCTTTACCCCCCGGCAAGCTGGATGCGATGGAGATCAAGCAATCCAAGCTTGGATAGGAGAAATTGAAAACGAGGACCAGGCAAGGCTTTAGTGAACAATTCAGCCAACTGGACTTTGGTGGAGATATGAGAAGGGACGAGGAAACCTTCACAGAAACGATTACGAACTAGATGGCAATCAATCTCCAAATGCTTCAGACGCTCGTGAAAACCCGTTCTTCAGAATGGATGGCAATTGATGTCACAAAGACAAAGGAATTGGAAGTTGCACCACAATACCAAAATCGCACACGTAAAATGGATCCAAGTGAGCTCACGCACCGCATACCGAGCGCGATACTCAAACTTCGCGCAAGAAATGTAAATGGTAGTCTGCTCAGATTTCCAAGAGATCAAACATTGACCTAGAAAGACACAATATCCCGTTAAAGATCGGCGCGTGTCAGCGCATGTAGCCCAATCTGCATCACTGTATGCAGTGACTAAAAAATTAAAGCCAGTAGGATAAAACAAGCCAAGAGAAGGGCACCCTTTTAAGTATTTCAAAACATGCATGGCAGCATCCCAATGACGCTTACACGGTTTGCTTACGAATTGGCTCAGCTGCTGCACAACATAGCTGAGATCGGGTCGAGTAAGATTGAGATACAACAATTTACCGACCAATTTTCTGTACATATCTGGCTCATCAAGGGGAGGAGACCCCGTGGCAGATAGAGAAGTACCTTGCGGGAAAGGAGTGGAGGCTGGTCGACAGCCGAGAAGCCCAGTGGATTCAAGCAAATCGAGAATGTATTTGCGTTGATTTAGACAAGTACCCGAAACACCTCGTGCAATCTCCATTCCCAAAAAATATTTTGCCAAGCCAAGATCTTTAATCGTAAAAGCTGCGTTTAAATAGGATTTAACTTCAGCAATTAAAGATTCATCAAGTCCTGAAATAAGGATGTCATCCACATAAACAAGGAGACAAAGAAGTGTGGAACCTGCTCCCTTCACGAAGAGGCCGTGATCATGAGAAGATTGTGTGAATCCATAGGAGAGAAGATGATGGCAAAACTCAGTGTTCCATTCACGAGAAGCCTGTTTCAAACCATACAAACTCTTCAATAATTTACAAACCTGTCCCGATTTAGCATTAGAATAGCCCTGTGGAATAGACATGTAAATCTCATCATGTAGGAATCCATGTAGAAAAGCATTGTTAACATCAACTTGATGAATAGCCCAATCGTGTATAGTTGCAGTAGCAATGAGAAACCGAACCGTGACTAACTTTGCAACGGGGGAAAATACCTCAGTATAATCGATCCCATATTTCTGGTTATATCCTTTAGCCACTAGGCGAGCCTCAAACGTTTCATCGAGCCATCCACATTCATCTTAACCTTGTAGACCCACTTACACCCAATCGATCTTTTACCGGTGGCAACTCAAGAACCCAAGTCGATTTGCTTCCAAAGGTTAGTAATTCAGAATCCATCGCTTCTCTCCATTCAGGATATGTACTAGCCACTTGGTATGATGGAGGTTCATGAAGATGGTTGAGATTAATGAGAAAGGCAGTATATTTTGGAGATAAACAGCAAGAAATCTGATATGGAAATGTAGGAGGTGTAAAACTTGGGGAGTCATGTGTATGTGTAGAATCTGACTTATTTACAGAACCAATGTAGTCTGTCATCCATGATGGGGGCTTCGATGTTCTTGTGCTTTTGCGAGGAAGTTCTTCTATATGTGGAGTAGGTGATGAAATATAGGGAGGATCATTCTTAATGTGATCTGAATAAGAGGGTGATAAAGGCTGCTCAGCAGTTTCAAGAATAGGATAGGAGACTGATTGTCTAGGTGAAGACACCAGTAAAGGTTGAGCATCAAGTTTCTCTGATGTGGATGCGCTGCCTTTGTTTATCAAATGCCCAAAACACTTAGCAAATTCCTTTTGAATCACCTTCTCAATATCAGAATTAGCCTCAGATACACTGCCACTGCCATTTTGTAATTTTGCCATTTTAGAATTCGTATCAGCAAAATTTGCCTTCATCCTTCCTTTAGCTTCCTTTAACCTTTTGTACCAATCAGGAAATCCATGGAGTTTGAAACACTCCTTCTCTTCATGACCATTTCTACTGCAGTATGAACAGTATAGATTTTGCTTCTCCTCCTTTGATCTTCTTCCTTTGAAATTGTATTGCCTCCCAAACGTGCTTTGCCTAACATTGAGTTGTTGTGCAGCATTCATCGCCATTTGACCACCTGTATCTATGAATGTATCGGTGGTGATCTTTTGATCCTCCACTTGTAGGATCATACAATATGCTTTATTCACGTTCGGCAAAGGATCAAGGAATAAGACTTGATTCCGCGCATTTTCGTAGCTATCATTGAGCCCGTTCAAAAATTGAATCAATCTTTGATTCTCCTCCCTTTCCACTGAGGTATTTCTAGCTCGACATGTACAGTTCAATGGTGGTAGAATTGCCTCCAACTCGTTCCACATGGCCGTGAGTTTATTAAAATACACCAAAACACTTTGGTTTCCTTGTGTGTATCCTCCAATTTCCCGCTGTAGTCTAGCTATTTTGGGTCCGTTGCTTCGTCCGAACCTCTGGTTCAATGCGTCCCACAGCTTCTTTGTTGAATCTATATGAACAAAAGCATCAACTAGCTCCTTTGAAATTGAGTTGATGATCCATGAAGATATCATGTAATCCGCCTTGATCCATGCTTTGTAGTGTGGAGCCGTAGCATCTGGTTTAGCTATACTTCCATCAAGTAATTCGAGTTTGCTCTTAGCTCCTAGAGCTCTCCTCACAGATTTGCTCCAATTAAGAAAGTTGCTTCCATTTAATTGTGCAGACGAGCAGATACTGTGGTGATCTGCCAGCAAATTGTGAGAATTTCATTAACTTGCTCATTCTGCATTCCTTGTGACTCTGCATTTGTTCTTCTATGATCTTCGTCTTCATCGCTCAAGTTCCTCTCGTGATAGCGTCGCGTTGTCCAAATTTCTTCGCTTCTAGCACGTTCCATCCAACTCTTCGATTTCTTGCCATAATGTGGTTAGTAATCACTAAGATAATAGTGATTGCTCTGATACCATGTACAAATCTACAAGTTGTAGATGATAGAAGACCTTCTGATAGAAGGTTGAATTTATTTCTTATGAACTGGAAAAAATCACGAGTACATATTACGCACTTATTTATATGAGTAAGAAGGAAAAGGTTACAAACGAAAGAGAAACAAATAGCATCTAACAAACGGTTATCACCTTCACTTAACAAATTGTAACAAACTTTATAACCTTCGCCTAATAAATTGTAATAAACTTGCAATGTTTTGAGAGGCAGTGCTACCGCATCACACAAAGATCTCACGCGCAGCATCTTGCAGTGTGGTCACACACACATGCGCTTATTATTATTCTCATATGCATGCGCTTAGTATACTTCGCTTTACTATTTCCCAATATATATTTTTACTTGAACTATCGAACATCGTTTACGTATTTATTAATTGTTGTCTCACGATTCATTTAACTTCTAAATTCACGCTAATTACTATCTATACTTACATGGTATTTAAAACAAAAACAAAAAACAAAAAAATCATGTATGAGTTTTCAAAAGTGTCAATTATTATAAATAAAATGTCATTTGTATTGAATAAAAATATCAATGTCCCCATGCACGGATGTGCGTATATGAGACCACCTTAAAAAAAATCAATTATTTGGTGTCTAATATCGAACCGCCTGAATTACTCATCAGTCATCCCTAAGTGGTATCACATTTTTTTTTGTATTGTTTAGGAATTGAGAACTTTAGCTACGACATGATCTTATATCGAATGAGTGTGTAACTGTGTTAACAATACATTTCAATGCCTTTCAAAAAAAAACAATGCATTTCAATGGTTTTATATACATCTATTTTTTTTATACTATATGAATTTTAATTCGTTTTAATTCTTTCAATTAAGTTTAAGATTGAATAGTATATGTGAATCACAAAATAAGTACAGGAAAAAAAAAAAAATGAATTTAACTTACATTAAAACACGGATATCGTAAAGTCCATAAGTTAGCAATCACCCCCAAATTCCAACCCCCCCCCAAAAAAAAACACACACACCCTAATGGGCCTAATCTGCGAAGGTTGCATTTTTGTGGAAAATTAAGAGAGAGGAGAAGCGATGAAGTTCTGGGATTGGTACTTGAAGATAGCATTTGGATCAGCGATGGTCGGAGGTTCAATGGAACTTTTCATGATCAAAAGTGGTTTCTGTGTGAGAGCCCTCCTTCTCACTTTCATCTTTTCATTTCCCCACTCACACACATGAAGGGTATCGTTTATCTATGTATTTGTTTCTTGATTGCGTTTATTAACCTTTAAGAATGAGAACCAAATATCGTTGAATTTGAGTGCTACGAGTTTCAATTTGATATCTATTTGGTGGGGGAGAAGTTTGAATCCTAGCGTTGGTGATTTGGGTGTCTCTGAAATTAGTAAATGTGAAGTAAGAGATTGAAAAAAAAAAATTAAAAAATCAAGCCCTGTCTTTGGTTATGCTGACGAAGCTCAAACTTGAACTTGTTAATGCCGAAATGATTCACTATTGAAGTCTTGTGCCTATGTTCGAAGATTGAATTGTATGATATTGGAATGTAGTACTTTTATTGGGCTTTGTGAGTTTGGTAACTATGCTTAGTTTGTATTCAAGCTTGAAAAGTTGTGGAGCAATGACTTGGTTTTGTGAATTTACTTAGGACTCGTTTGTTCAGGACAATGTCTTTTACCATAAAAGGTATCGATATTATGTTTGCTTAGATGCATTAAATTATGTAAACATAAACTGTGTATTATATGCATTGTGGTAGGAGAATGAAATTATCGTAGTGTTGTCCAATAATAAAATATATAGTATAATTATCTTTTGTTATCCCACCTAGGAGGTGGGATACAAAATTTTATATATTTGGATAATAGATATGAGGCCTTTGCTTTATCAAGGACTTTGATTTTTGAAGCAAACAAGATGTTAGCATATCATAAGTAGCCATCACACCATTTTCATGCATAGCAGAAAAGCTCTCGAGGTAATGAGTTATGTACATTTTGGGTGGCTATCCTTTTGGCACAGGCAATGAATTTAAGGATTATTTTCATTATTAGATTATAAAAACTCTGCTTAATTTTTGAGTTTTTGATTGACCAATGCAAATGCTTTGCGTGTTATCAGAAGTCTTGTTTTAATTCTACATATTTATAGCTGGTAGTGCTTCCGCTTAGTCAACTTCGTATTTTCATGCCTTTATGTGAGACTACTAACTCGCAATGATTCAATAAGCATGTAGTCTTTTCAATTTGTTTCTCTTTCCTGTTTGTAGTCAGTAGAACCTCTTCCGCTACTGATTCTTTATGTTTTTTTCGGATTTGAGCAGACGATAAAGTAGCAGTTTTGGAATCAGAGAAGAGGGCTTGGGAGAGTTCACCTGAAGCTCTTGCCATGAGAGAAGCTCTCAATCCTTGAGGATCGAGAGAAGAAAGCAGGAAAGTTCCTAGTCGCGTTTTAGAATGGTTTGTTTCACAAATTTCAGCTCTTGATATAATTTAGTATAAATTGTTAGACTTCATCTCGGTAAAGGTCAGAAAATAATTTAAAAATTAGAAGCGATGTATCTGGTTTGAGCAAATCCTATCCATGCTTCGGCAAATTACCTTTCTATTACATAATATTTAGGTTTCAATTCTCCAAAGTTAAGGAAATTTCTGAAAACTCTTTTCTTGCACGCATGATGCACCTATCGACTTACTTACATCCCCAGGGTTTCTCTCTCATCGTCTGTAGAAAGCGGGCAATTTGTTTTGAGGCAATGTCATCTAGACTGGAACTTGGAAGATCATAATATCTTGGTTGCCTCTATGAAACTTGATCCCTGCTTCGCTGCTGTTTTATTGTTGAATCAAATTGACTGGTCTGAGTTTTTGCTGGATGAAGGTTTGAGTTGTAAGTTTTGAAAAGATTGTGTAGTTCTTGTTGGCATTTTCATTCTGTCACTATAGTGAAAATTTTGGAGCTTGTTCCTTAATAAGGTACATTGAGTTTCATCTTTTAATGTTCATTTGAATATTTGATGCAAAATTTTACTTAAAATATTGTGTTCACGGGTGTATTTTATCACGTTCTTCCTTTGTATATCAAGGGAAATGGCAGCGATGAGTCAATTTTACAACTTCAAGATTGAAAGATTGGGTATTCTCTTTCCCCCCCCCTAATTTTTAGCCCAATTCAAAAGAATTAAAGGCAAATAAATGAATTTTGAGGTGTATTTCTGTGACAAGAGATCAGGCGGGACATGTCATTACTCTTGATATTAGTGATTTTCTTCGATGAAAATTTTGTAAAAGATTCAATGGATGGATCATTAGAAAAAGGGATTAAAATGTTGGATTTTATTATTTTTAAGTAGTAGCAAGACATGACATTTTGTATAATTTGGGCTAAAAAGTGGCATTTATCCTATTAAAAGAATACATCGTGATGAATAGTAGTAATTTCGAAAATCTTTATGTTTTTTTTATATATATAGATAGAGAAAAAGTAACACTAACAAAGTTCGAATTATGGGATTTATGATGAACATAGTTAGAGTGAAAATGATATATATTTATTTTGCCTAGTATGATGCAAATAAAAAATCACTCTTACGAAAATGCACTTTGTTCAATACTAACATTCGTGCAGTTAGTGGCTTCGCAGATTTGTGTATTTTGAACTCGCATGAAAGGAAGGGCGGTAGTGTTGGGGCAGAGGGAGGGCAGTTGACGCGCGTCGCTAGGGAATGAGAAGAGGAGGGAGCTGGCATTGGTCTGAGAAATGTGCAAGTTTATTTATTTTTATTTTTTATTTATTTTCGTTAATTGCAATTTTATAACTTTACAAAAAAATATAGTAGTTTTTATACATTTTTAAGGCATGTATGATGATATTCAAATTGGGAGTTTTCACTATTAGCACACCAAACTAAGTGGTTGGGATGTATTCTTTCTTTTATGTGTGAGTGTATTCTTTTTCTTTTTTTTTTCTTCCCAAATCAATTAAGAAACCACGTACTTTGAACTAAAAAGAAAATAAAATTTCAATTGTGAGAGCATCGACGAAAATTGTTTGTAATACAACTTCAATTTTTGAACTCTCTCTCTGAGAATGTGCAATTTCAATTGAAGGCTTGTTGGTTTTTAGGTATGTTGCTTTCGGAATGAGATCAAATACAAATAAATCTTAAAATACATAATATGAATTATTTTTAGTTTTTGATTCGTGAAGATCTACGGTGGACTATTACATTACTTGATGAATTCAAACGCATGATTCCAAATCTCATGATGGGCGAAATTTTGTTTTTCTGAATTCAGACACTTACACGGCAAATTCAGACGCTTTCACGATAGATTCAGATGATTTCAGGAGTTCATAGTTTATAGATTAAATATATTTTTATAATAACCACTCCCTATTGCTTTCTTTGTTAAGAATTGTAGTCCATGACTGATTTTAATACAAAATTTGTATATATAAAGATGACCATATCAAAATAACTTATACGTTGCAAAGATTGTCTGTCTAATGTGTGCATGTGTTGAGTTAGTGACAGAAATTAACGATCACGCCAGCGCCCTATTTGAGTCAATCATGATGCGACCTTCAAATTTATGCATTTAAGTGAATTAAATAAATAAAATTTGTGTTTCTAATTTATAATGGAAAATTGGAGATT
The DNA here is from genome assembly GCA_036937905.1 of Salvia rosmarinus. Classification (NCBI taxonomy): domain Eukaryota; kingdom Viridiplantae; phylum Streptophyta; class Magnoliopsida; order Lamiales; family Lamiaceae; genus Salvia; species Salvia rosmarinus. The sequence continues at coordinate 92,704 of JAODLM010000673.1, forward strand.
GAATAAGAAGATATATGTTACGACAGTCTTAAAACTTCAAAAGAAAAAAAAAAGAAAAAAATCACGCTTAGAAAAATTTCAACTCAGTACAAAAATTTATTTCTGAAGCTAAAGTAGTTTAGTTACTGAGTCCTACCTCAAAGAAAGAAAATAGTTAATGGGTAATACAACAAGCAGATGGAGCCAAGCCCCCGGACTCAACTCAGCAGACAGCAATTGTCCGGACATTTTTCTTAAACATTATTTTTAGATTGTATTTTGTATTTTTTTATGTAAAAATCTAATTTCGTCTATCCAAACTTGTCTGTAAATATAAAAAATAATTTCGTCCTAATAATTTTAAAATCCTAATTTGTTTATGACAATAAGAATCTTAAAACCGCAAAGATCAAACATCTTGCATCGAACATTTACTATTCAGTAAAACCAACAGCCTAATAGTAGTGTGGATGATAATGTGTTGGGTTCTTTCTTAGTGTTCCGTACTACAAAAATCCCATTACTCATTTGTATGTCGTGTTACTCAAAATGAAATTATAAACATACCAGCCTACTAAAAGTTTGATTCACCAAGTTAAACAATAAGATGATGAATAGTACGTAATAATAAAACTAGATTGAAATGAAATAAGTTTTGAATGTGATGGGATATGGCCCAACCGACCAGCCCACTAACAAGCCCAAGCGAGTTGGGCCTAACATGGGTAGCAGTGCCCACGCGGTCGAGCCCCCGGCGAGCCCCAATCATCGCCTTCAAAACCCTACCTCCAACCGCTACCTCTACCAATGGAGAGGACGCCTGCAACCGCCAGCGCTACCTCCACGTGGCGCACGAAGACGAAGGCACGGCCCGCCAATGGAGGGCATGCTGGAAAGAGTCACACCACGACCAATGGAGAGGTCGGGCGCCTTCTAGCAGAGTCAAGTCGATAAATAGAAGGAAAACTCGATGTTAGAAGGTTAGAATTTCTTTGAATACAAAGGCTTGTAATCAATACTCGTACTCAAAAGCTCTAGTAAAAGTATTGAGGAAGATTCTCCGCGGACGTGATCTTGTTAACGATCGAACCACGTAAAAGCCCGGTGTTCTTCATTGCTTTACTTAAATCTCGCACACTCACGTAGCTAGATTCATCATCGCGCCCGCCGTCTGTGGGAAGCCCGAACAAGAAAGCTTCGCTTCTCTACAACTAAATGGCAAGAACACGCACAACCGCCCCACGCCGGCAATAACCGGCCGAGACGACCGGTGGTCACCGTCATGGAAAGGAGATCGCGGACGCCACGAAGCCACACTCCCGAGGGCAACATGGAAAATGTTTCCATACACCTCGTGACCGCCTCCCCAACGTAGGAAGATGTCGACCTCAACGAGACGAGCAAACACTCATTCGTCCCACGAGGTCCTCGGCCGAGCTGTGAGCGAGTTCCTCCACGCCATCTTGGCCAATTCCAAAGCTTCCTCAACCAGAGGACCAAAGGAGGGCCCTCGAGGGCCCCTGATCGAACACCACGGCCGCCCGCCGCCTCCCCATCCGGAATAGCGGATCCCACCTCGCGTGATAGCCGAGAAAGCAGATCGAGCCCCGACGCTGGAGCCGCCGCCGCGGCCGAGCCGCCGCCTCATTCGCGAGCCGCCACCGCGGGCGAGCCGCCATCATCGCCCCGCGTTGGTTCGGAGCCGCCTCCACCTCGCCATGCCGACCGGAGAGCGGAGCAAAACAGAGGAAGAAAGGCGGTCGAACCCCTGAGGGATGATAGGCGCCGCTATCGATCCCCACCCTCCGGAAAGAGATGGCAACGATCTCCCGGGTTCGACCGTGCACGGAGGATCATCTCCCTTTCTCCGTGGAGATTCTAGACACGCCCGCCCGTGATGGCATCGGCACCCAATATAGCGACCTCACGATGGCCTCGAGACCCTCCGACTTTCTTTTCGCCACACCACCAACACGACGATCAGGAATGGAAGATTTTCACATGTGCAAAATCTTCCCGAGGTCTTCGGTCTCCAACGCACGGCGTTGGTTCACCTCGCTCCGCCGTATCAAAGATACACCGCCTGTGACCTCACGGATCGCTTCAAATGGCGCTTATCGGAAGACGCCGCCCAAGAGCCTTCCTCCGACTGCTCACAACCGCCATATGGACGAGACGATGTCAAACTTCGCCTCGAGGTTCATCAAAGAGTCGCCAAAATCGACGACAAGAACGACTCTACATCATCAACGCTGCTCAAAACGGATCCGACCCGCCATGAACAAAGAAATCACCAGGAGAAACCAAAGACGGCGAGTAAGCTTTGAACTCGGTGGACAACTTCGCAAGGGAGACGAGTCTGATCGGAAGAAGCGGGAAACTGGGACGAGCGTAAGTCCGAGAGAAAAAGCCGATGACCGAGTCGAGGCGCCGATCGCAGAAATGCCTTCGATGTAATCAAGAGAGGCCACTGAGTTCAGCTCGACTCGCCCCAACCCCGGCGGCAGCGCCCCTACTCAAATCAAGGGCGAAATATTCGAGCCCACGCCGAGCTCTTCCGAAACCCGCCCTATGAAAGGGATCCAAGAAGAGGTCCATGACAGTATTGGACTATCACCAAGGGTATGGTCACGATACCGAGGATTGCGTAAACCCGGGCTCACAGATCGACGAGCTCAAGCAAGGAGGGCCTCAAGAAATACCTCTGACGAGCTGGTCCGAGAATGAAAGTCGCAGAAGAACGGAGGTGGCGACAATCATGGCCGACCCCGCCAAGCGACTCCAACCCAAGACGACGAGGACGAAGGTCCCAACGCTATGGAGCAGTGTCTATGTTGTTACCGGATCGCCCCGGACGACGAGGTCATCCTCGAAGAACGACGCCGAGGCCGCCCTCAAGAGTCAAGAACAAGCGACTCGGATGGTGAGAACATAACGCTCTCCAAGGAGACCCCGTGCCCAAGATCATGCCGCACCAGACGCCATCACGATACAGTCGCGGTGGCAACAAAACGCCCACCGGTCTATATCGACATCGAGCCTCCACAAGATCATCTTCCGAGTTGTCTCGACAAGCTTGAGGTCGGAGGCATTCTGTACTCCCGCCTCCCGCCACGGAGCTTCACTCAAGAGGCAGCCCACCGAGGGGTCATTACCCTTCCGGTCCACTTGAGGGCGGCTCCTGTGCCTTACCAGGCCATCCGATTCTTCCCGGTCCGAGCTCCTCTCCGCACAACATCATCCTGGAGAGATTGGTCAGACGCCACCAAGGCCGTCTGCTCGGTCTACCACCTCACCGCCAAGATTCTCACCCCTGGGAGTGCTCAAGATCCAGTGAGACCAAACGCAAAGAAAAGAACGCCTACGACTCAACTCAAGATGCGGCTCGCCTGTGCATAGCAATTATCGAGCCCCTGAGACCGACACCCCGGACGACCGACCGAGGCCTCCAACTATACGACGACGATCCTCAAGGTCATCCAGTCGGCACCTGTGGCCCAATGGACGTCCGCAAAGACGCCATACGACTTCCGAGAGAATATAGGACGTGTTTGTTGGTCCCCGCCGACATGACCGAGTGTCACCCGAGCTCATAACTCACCGCCTCAACATCGACCCGCTACCAAGCCATCCGGCGAAGAAAAGGATATTCGCGATGAAAGCAACCAGTCATAAGTGACGAGGTGACTCAACTCAAGGCCAAGATCTTGTTCGAGGTCAAATACCCGACTGGATGGCTAATCCAATCGTGGTCCGAAGTCTCGGAGCGTGGCGCGTGCGGCCGATTATACCGACTCAACAAGCATCGCCTAAAAGATTGCTACCCTCCCCGATATCGACAAAAAGGTGGAGGCATTGGTGGGCCACGAGATGTTCACTTCCCGGATCTATACAAAGGATACCACCAAATCTCGATGAGCCCGGAGGACGCACTAAAGACCGTGATTCATCACCGACTTGGCGTCTTTGCACATCGAAGATGCCCTTCGCCTCAAGAACGCCGGCTACTTACCGAGGATGGTGGATGCAACATTCAAAGACCACATCGGGAGATCGTCGAGGTCACGCCGACGACATAGTAGTCAAAAGTCGAAAATGTAGAATCATCGCCGACGACCCCAAGACCATCCTCCAACTCCTCGTGTCGGCCAACCTCAACTCAACCCCGTAAATGTACATTTATGGTGAAGACCGCAAGTTCTTGGGATGCTGGGGTTTCGTGAGGGCTCAAGGCCAATCCCACCAAGGCGAAGGCAAGGTTTCGACATGCAGTGCCAAGGACCATCCGTGAGATCCACAAACTCACCGGTGCCTAGCCGCCTCAAAGATTTCTCTCTCGAGCCGAGAAACAGCCCCATTCTTCAAAATCCCGAGGAGGCTCCTGACTTCGCCTCGACAGTGAAGAACACCAGCCGCCTTTCGCGGGAAGGAGTACTTGCCGACCGCCGACCCCGTCAGCCCCAAAGCAAGGCGAATCTCTCTCCTATACTTGGCCGCCTCGACGAGGCCATCATGCAGACTTGATACGAGATGAGGTGGGACGACAACTCCCCATCTATTTTATCACCGAGCTCTCAAAGGACCGTAGACAAGGTACTCTGCCTCGAAAGTAAGTACCGGCCCGTGAACGCCAAGCGACGCCCGACCCTACTTCCAAGCTCACTCCGTCTGTGCTAATCGACTTACCTTGAGACAAGTCTTGTTGAAACCCCGAGTCGTCCGGACGAATAGCTGCTGGCACCGGAGCTCGGCGAGCACGACATTTCAGACTCACCCAGCCGGCCATAAAAGGGCAAGCTCGCCGACTTCCTGGTTGAGGCCACCACCGAGGTATGCTCGCCAATGAGGTAACTCCAGCCCCACCCCACGGCGGAGGAGGCCGCCCCGACACCACCGATGGTTGGCCGGCATGTACGTGGATCGGAGCATCGCAAGACAGCGCAATGGGCGGCATCCTCCTCCTCGCCCAGATAAGCAAGAAGTCACCCACGCCCCGGTTTACCTTCCCAACCACCAACAACGAGGTGGAGTATGAGGCCCTAATCTCCTGACTCACCGCCACGGAGCGAGGGTGATAAGATCCAAATCTTCTACGATTCCTGTGTCGTCGTGAACCGTGTTAGGCAAATACGAGGCCAAGGAGGAACGAATGAAACAATACCGAGAAGGCAAAGGAGATGTTGACCTCGCTCAGTACTTCAAAGATCCACCGAATCCCCCGAGGAAAATAAATAGTAGACGTCCTCAAAGATGTTAGCTGCGTCGTCAACAAGTCCACCAAGGAGGAGGTCCGTTCGTAAGCATACGAGTCCCACGTCGGCATCATCACCGAGATAGAGCCGAATTGATGTCTCCCGAAGGCCTACCCGAACACGCGCGACTACCTTCGGATCGCTCGAAGCCAAAAATGATGGCAAAATCCTGTAATCTCATGCACGAGGCGCCTCACCGAAGTCTTACCTTCAACCCTCCCGAGACGCCTCGGCCGGAAGGTTCGACCACGTGCTCAACGAAATTCACCGCGGTCTTGTGGAAGCCACATCGGTCGCGAGCCTTTCAAAGAAGACGCCGAGGTCGGGATATTACCGCCCACCGCATAAGATTCGCCGAGCTCGTCAAAGTGCCCAAAGTGCCGATTCACTCCACGATCAAAAGCCGCCGATCGATTTGAGCACCCGCAGTCCGTGGCCTTCATGCAAGTGGGGATCGACATCGCGTCTGCTCGACCGAGCACCGTGTCGCCGATACTTAGTCGCCGCCATAGACTACTTCACAAAACGGGTCAAGCCGAGCCACTTTCGAGCCTCACGAGCGTATGATTCGGACCTTCGTGGAAAATATAGTCCGCCGCCCGCATACCGCACATCCCGGTCTCTCGACAACCAAGCACCCAATTTGTCGACAAAAACTTCAAGGAGCGCGCAAGAGCTTCAGATCGATTAACGCTCACCTCGGCCGCACACCCGCAGTGAATGGTCGACCGAGGCGACGAACCGCACGATCGCATAAGGATTGAAGAAAAGGCCGGACCGAGCTAAAGGCGATCGGGTGAAAATCTCCCCAAGTCCTCTCGTCCTACGTAACCACACCTGACGGCGCACGGGAGACCCTTTTAGCTCGGTTCACGGCACCGAGGCCGCCATACCGGCCGAGATCGGCGCGCCAAGCCCTCACACTCTTCACTTCGACCGTGCCGAACGAGGAAGACTCATGGCCAACCTCGACGCCTCAAGAGAAGCATGAGCTCGCCTTCATAAACGGCAAGTACAAGGCCCGTGTCGCATCTGCACCACAACAACGGTCAAAGCCTCCGCCCATGTGGCGACCTCGCCCTAAGAAATAATGAAGCCGAGAGCCGAGCATCTTAACAAGCCGGATCCGACATGGGAAGGCCCGCATCGCTGCTCACGAGGACCTCGGCAGCCGGGCTTACAAGTCGGCTCACTTGTCCGGCACTTGTCCCCGAACTCGCACATTATGCATTTAAGGAGGTATTTTACATAGCTCGATTTAAAGTCGACATCATGTTAGTTCCTTAATTGCTTTGCCAAAGTACGATGTTGATTACATTTTCAATAAAACACCTGCTTTTATAATGAATATTTCACTGCCTCATACATATGTGAACATCCGCTTGATACACCACATTTAAACCTTCACAAGTGACGCCCACGAAGATGAAAATCCCACCAAGTAGGGTAAGCGCATGATTACCCATTAAGTTGACGCCTACACGCAAAGCGCATGATTACCCATTAAGTTGGACGCCTACACGCAGCATACAGACACCCATTAAGTTGGACGCCTCACATGCAAGTCGACATCCGCACCGATCTCGCCATCTCATACCCCTTTATTTGGGAAGATATGCACCCTGACAAAGTCTAAATGCATTAACGATTACAAACAAAGTACCAAGCAATATACAAGACAACCGGGCTCAGAGCTCGCTTATACCCCTTTATTTGGGAAAATACACACCTATGTATACAAGATAAATACATTTACGACCAAAACGAAGTCCTAAGCTATGTTTGTACCTCTCGAGGGAAAATATACACTTCAAACGAGTCTAAATACATTTATATCTACATACAAGGTCCTATACTATACATAGCCTCATTCGGCTTCGGCTCGCCAGACCGCCAAGCCGCACCAATTTTCTACAAAATCTCCAGTCGACGGTATGATCGAACGAACTCAGTGCCTTCAACCCACCGATAAGGTCGGAATCACCACGGCCTGCTCCCGGCGCTCGGCGCGGGCTCTGAGGCAGCCTTGACGTAAGCATCGACCCAGGTCACCTTCACCCGCCTCCCAGACACTTCTGGCGGCGCAGCGCCAAGACGGCATTCCGGGAGTGGGATGCACCCGAGGTCACACTGACCGGACACCGGCCGAGTACTACCGACCCCTACCCGCGCTTCTTGTTGGATTTGTATCTTGAAGCGCTTTGTTGAGCTTGTATACAATGTTTCTGTTACCACTATTACAATCTCCTATCCGAAATGAATACTTGATCGCATATATCTCGTGTCCCCTTATCTCATATATAAGTTAGATCATACAAGGTGTAGAAGATCACGTAAGTCCGTATGATTGGTCAAGCTTAATGAGATATAAAAAGTTTCACACCGAGACGACTTAAGGACGAGTTGTGGCTTAGCCGCAGATAGATAAGTGTGACTTGACTTAGTTGCTTGTCTACGCCGGTACGCCTCGACGTATCAAGGATCACAAGGAGATGAGTTCTTCTTCTCGACCGTCGTGAAGAACCAAGATCTCGGTGACTTACGATAATCTAAACCTCGATAAGGTATTAGGTGAGTATGAGTTGTCGACCATCACTTCGACTTGTTATGAGTGAGGTTATATGTTCTAACCCAAGATTCTCCGCATCTTGGGTGGTGGCGATCAGATGTCACGCTAGTTATCTCAGACGAGTCACCGTATCCGTTAAGGATGATGACGCCCCTTAAGGAGCTCAAAGGTTTATTGTACTAAACCCCGCAGTTGAGTTAGCTCAAGTACAATAATAAGGTCGAGTGGTACTACTTGGAAATGAAGTTATTAATCGCTTTAAGCAATGATTGCTATAAATGATTAATGGACGCTCGATATCTTAAATACGGGATTCAGAATGTCTAAGTGCAAGTCCGACTCAACTTCGGTAATAAAGGGTAAGTCAAGATTCTTTCTCTAGTGGCATGATCGAATGTTTATAAATTAATTTATGTTCGGTGAACATAAGATAATTAATTTATTTGAGGCCCATCTTTATTCCTCGCATTTGATCCTGGCCGCCCATCCAGCCCATAGCTTAGCAAGAAAATCGGTCCCTATATCTCTATGGCAAGATTTTATTCTCTTTATCCCACAAGGATATAATTATATTTATGGTATATGATAGATCCTTTCCATATAAGATTATGGTAATAATCTTGAGAGTATGGAAATAATCCTAAGAGTATGGAAATAATCCTAAGAGTATGGAAATAATCCTAAGATTATGGTAATATTCCATATAGGATTATGGTAATATTCCATATAGGATTATGGTAATATTCCATATAGGATTAAGGTAGTGCATTATAAATATAAGGTATGAGATGAATGCTCATTAATCCCACACATAATTTCGAAATTCCCATAGTTCTTGGGAGAGATTTTCGAGAGCCATCTTAGAGCATTGGGTGATTTTCCGAAGCATTCTCCATAGATCGTCCTCACTCGACGTTGGAGATTGGGCAACCGGATACAGATCCGAAGGTCAAAGCACGAGTCTCGACCGCTCAATCCGCTCATCCCGCTCGATCCACCTCGGCGGATCCAAAGGTAAACACGAGAAAACCCCAACGTGTTGCAATTAATTATATAGACGCATCTTGGGTTTATAATCAATGTATGGTGAATTAAACACCAAGATGGATCCTCGGGCGAGGGTTAACATACGCTTTTCCTTACATTGGTATCGTAGCCCGGGATCGAATCTCGCCTGCTGATTAATTCACGCTTGATTATTACGCATGTTATTATAATTGTGGATTTGTCGCTCATCGTGGCTCGCTTGTTTTGTTGGTTTTGTTTTTACACCACGAGAAAATCCGTGGTTAGATTAAATTTTATTATGTAAATCTTATCTCGTAAAGAAGAACGAAGACGAAAGAACGAAGAACGAAACGACGGAAAACAGGAGCTCGGCCGACTTCGGGTGGTTTCATGAAGTGAGTCTCGCGGTCGCTATAGGCGATCGCGAGGGCTGCGGCGACGGGAGCGCTGCTCGCGAGATCCTGGCGCTTAGCGAGCGAACTCGCGGTCGCGAGGATTACCCGCGGCGCCGGCCGGCGGCGAAAGCTAGCGGGCGACGGGCGCGCGTCGCGCGAAACCCGCTGCCATGAGCGCACTCGCGGTCGCGAGGTTTGGCCGCCGGGCGACAATGTCTCGAGGCGGGCGCTCGGCGCTGGGGCGTGGCCGTGCACGCTGCTCGACGGGTCGCGGTCGCGTGGCGATCGCGAGGCAGCCCATGAGCGAGGCCGGCAAAGGGCGGCGCGGCGGGCGCGCGGACGGGCTTAGCCTCAGCGCTGCCCAAGACTCTTTGGGCCGACCGCCCGCACCCGCTTCCAGATTTTCCGCCCGTGCCCGTGCACGCGAGGCCCAATTGTTGAATCCGTCCGCGCCCGCACGCGAGGTCCGTTTCAAGTTTAAATTTCATACTTTGTAAATCTATGTAATAGATTAGATTTAATTGTGCGGGTTTCACGATTGGGCGCGATGAACGTTTTATTTTATTTTTATCGCTCATATGCATGTCGTGGATGTTTAAATTATGCAAGAGTAGCATTATGTATGTTTAAATTACGCTGACAAACCTTTAAGTGTTTTACGTAATTAGATGCGCATAGTAAGCATGCTAGGTTTATCGCGCTTATCAAGCATATTTTAGAATTCTCATGAGCATGTTTTACATGTCGAGTTCTATAGAAAAGCATGCTAGATTACGTGATCTCGCATGGACAAACCTTTTGAATAAAAAGACTAAGCAAGCAACCCGACAAATTAATTTTCAAATTAAAATGTCAAGACCTCCACTTTTGATCTCTAAACAAAGCCGAGACGACCGTGAGTAAACGCCCACACGCGTGGCTTGCTTGCACTGCTTATCATAAGTTTGTTAGATGAGATTTCTAAATAAAACATTTTAAATCTATTGAGAAGTGGGAGTTTCATGTAAACGCCCACACGCGTGGCTTGCATGTGCGATTTCTTGGGCGATTGGAGGTTTCAATTAATATTGTTTTATCAAAAGGTTACAATATTATTATTACGAATTATTTGCGATCGTATGCTTATGTGTTTTACATTATCGCTTCAGATATGTCTCTTCGCCGATTATCAATATGCTCGCACAAAATCCGTTATCCGTCCAAATTTTATCGAGTGGAAACGAAACATGGAATATGTTCTTATCGTCAAGAACACATGTTTGTTCTCACTACTCCTAAACCCGATGCCTTATCGACGATCGACTAATGAGCGGCGAGAGTCAAGCGGACTTTGAATAAGTCAAACAATATGGCTAAATGCTATATGATGACTACGATGTCCAAAGGCTTGCAGTGCAAAGATCGATCGATGGCAGACGCGATCGATATTTGGTCAAGTCTCGAGAGTAAGTTTGGGCGATCGGATCGACGATCCGCCCACACAATGAGAGAAATCTTGGCGTGTAAGATGGAAGAAGGAAGTTCGGTCCATGAACATGTCTCCCACACGACTCATCTCATGGATAGTCTTGATCGGTTGGGAGGAGGTATTGACGGCGAAGCCAAGGTCGATATCATCCTCAATACACCGCCAAGTCTTTTGAGAACTTTCGGCGTGAATGCGATCATGAGCAAGACCGAGTTTACACTTAGTCAGTTGCTTAATGATCTCGTTGTTGCGGAAGGAGTTATGGGAAAAGGAGCACATGCTCTTGCTAGCACATCTAAGGGCCCAAAATTTTCGTTGCAAAATGGAAATAGAAAAGGGGTGCCAAAGGTGGTAAAGGCGAGGAAATAGTGGGAGTAATGGGAGCAAGAACATGGTTGCCACCGAGGCTTGAAGAAGCCAAAGGAGAAAGGCAAGTGCTTCAAGTGCGGTAAGACGGGCATTGGAAGGCCAAGTGCCCTATGCTCAAAGCTCAAGGTACGCTGCTTGCTTTAGTAACTAAACATGTTTAGCGACTTGTTCTACCCATTCTTGGGTAGTAGATACTGGCGAATCGATCATGTTTGTTACACCTTGCGGGGTTCCCGCGACAAGGGAGCTGTTTGATGGCGAGATGACGATCTCCATGGGCAACGCGCGAAAGTCGGCTGTTGCAATTGGAGATGTTTCTTTATGTTTTGGGACAACAGCTTTTAGTTTTGAAAGACGCTTTATATGTGCCGGATTTTCATAGAACCTTGTTTCTGTTTCAAATTATTTACTCATGGATATTCTCGTTATTTTTGATAGTGGTGTTTCTATCATAAGAAATGACGGTTATCTCGGTTGGCACTTTATATAATTCGCTTTATACTATTTCGCAAAACATAATACCTATAACTATGTCAGATCTTCATCAAACCCTAAAAAGAGAAAGTTTTCTTCAAGAAGATGACTCTACTTTTCTCCGGCATCTTAGATTAGGTCACATCAATCTAAATAGGATCCAAAGACCGGCTAAGAATGGGCGTTGGGTAATCTCACGGTTACTCGCTCCCATCTGCGAATCCTCGTGATGTAAGGTAAGATGTCGACTGCACCCTTCAAAGCGAAGGGTTATAGAGCCACGTAAATGTTGGAGTTAGTCCATTCGGACTGTGGTCCGATGTCCACACAAGCTCGTGGAGGGTACGAGTATTTTGTCACTTTCATTGACGACACTCAAGGTACGGATACGTATACCGCTTCACCGCAAGTCTCGAATGCTTTGAGAAATTCAAAGAGTTTAAGGCGGAAGTGGAGACGAAGCTAGGTAAAGTATCAAGTCATCAAGTTCGATCGCGGTGGCGAATACCTCAAGAACGAGTTTATGGACTATCTAGTGAAGTGTGGGATTACATCCCAACAAGACTTCACCGGCACACCACAAAGAAAATGATGTGTCGAGCGAAGAAATAGGACTCTTTTGAAATGGTTAGATCTATGATGAGTTATGCTACATCGCCTATTTCGCTACGGGGTATGCCTTAGAGACGGCGGCATACTTGCTAAATCTAGTACCGTCCAAGTCACCGATAAGACCCCTTCGAGTTGTGGTTCTGCGAAGCCCGCTTTAAGCCACATAAGGATATGGGGCGATCCAAGACACGTCTTTGAACAAGAAGGCGACAAGTTGGAGGCTAGATCCGATGCAAGGTCGTTTATCGCTATCCTAGAGGAACGAAAGGTGGTTTATTCTATAGTCCTAAGGATCAGAAGGTCATTATTAGCACTAATGCCCGATTCTTAGAAGAGGATTATATGAAAAATCATAAGTCCAAAGTTGAAATCATTCTTCAAGAATTAGAAGATGATCGTATTCCACCACCGATTAGGCCAAAGGTACGAGATGTCGAGTCTAGTGGGAGGGATCGACACCAGATACTTCAAGAAATTGAAGTGGGTCGAGTTCACGGAGATACCGACCGCATGTTGGTACCTACACAAGAAGTTGTGCAAGATAGAGAACCACAAGTTATCGCACCCACCGTTGTCATTATGTCTATAGCACCTCGTCAGTAGTGGGAGGTTGTTCGTCAACCCGAGCGATTTATGTTCGTGGGTGAATCGTCGGATTTAGCCCCGAAAACGAACAGCAATAATCGACCCATGGACGTCAAATGAGGCGATACAAGACAATGATGCAAGATCATGAAACTTACGTTTGGGCGGTGGTAAAGTCCTATGGATTTACCCAGTTGCCTAGCGAGAGTTGTGTGTATCGGTTAGATGTCAACGGTAATGTGGTATTTCTTGCACTTTACGTAGATGACATTCTTCTATTCGCAACAATGTGAAGTTGTTATCGACGTAAAGAGTTGTTTATCCGATCGCTTTCAAATGAAAGACTTAGGAGATGGGCGTACATTCTTGGGATCAAGGTTTACCGAGATCGCAAGAGGAAAATGTTGAGCTTATCTCAGGCGCCTTACATTGATACCGTGATTACTCGTTTAAGTATGCACCGCCAATAAAGGATTGCTACCTTCGCATATGGCGTTCCTTTATCTAAAGCGGCGATCACCTATGATCGCAGCAAAGGAGATAGAGGAAATGAGACAAGTTCCCACGCTTCCGCCGTAGGAAGTCTCATGTATGCAATGCTACGACGAGGCCCGATATCTCGCCGTGCAAGAAGCATAGTAGCTAGATATCGCCCAACCTCGACAAGCACATCGATCGCGAAGAAAGCATATACTCAAGTACCGAAAAGGACTCGAGATTATAAAGGCTAGTTTACCATGCGATAGTCTAATGCCTTTGGGTTATCTGCACTGGATTTCCAAGTCGACCGTGATAAGAATAAGTCTACCTCGGACTATGTGTTTACCTTGGGAGGTGGAACCGTATCCTCATGCGGAGTGCAAAGCGATGCATTGCGGACTCTACCATGGAAGCCGAATATGTAGCCACTTTGAGGTCGCATGGAGGTTGTATGGTTCAAGAACTACCTCATGGATCTAGATGTGGTACCGGTTTGCCCATGAGTATCATGGTTTCTCGTGATAACTCGGTGCAATGGCAAACTCGAAGGAATCAGCGATCCACAAGCAAGCAAACACATAGAGAGAAAGTACCATGTCATACGAGAAATCGTTAGACGAGGGGACGTGCTGATAGCAAAGATTGATACGACGGATAACCTAGCCGATCCATTCACTAAAGCCTGCCGAAATAAGTCTACGTCAGGGACGTTAGAGGACTTGAATTGCGCTAGATGGCACCGCTAAATCCTCGCCAAGAATAAGTCTACGTCGTGGACGTTAGAGGACTTGAATTGCGCTAGATGGCACCCACTTAGAAAGGAAACTTTTGTATAAGTGGGAGAAGCAAAGTGATGGTTTTGTTTGTAATAGCTAGTAGAGAGACACATTGTATACTAAAAGTTTGCTTTAGTATAAGTGGGAGATTGTTGATTTGTATATCGAAAGCGCTTTGGTTGAGCTTGTATACAATGTTTCCTGTTACCACTATTACAATCTCCTATCTGGAAATGAATACTTGTTGCATATATCTGTGTCCCCTTATCTCATATATAAGTTAGATCATACAGTGTGTAGAAGATCACAGAAGTCTGTATGATTGGTCAAGCTTAATGAGATATAAAAAGTTTCACACCGAGACGACTTAAGGACGAGTTGTCGGTTTAGCCGCAGATAGATAAGAAGTGACTTGACTTAGTTGCTTGTCTATGCCGGTACGCCTCGACGTATCAAGGATCACAGTGAGATGAGTTCTTCTTTCTCGACCGTCGTGAAGAACCAAGATCTCGGTGACTTACGATAATCTAAACCTCGATAAGGTATTAGGTGAGTATGAGTTCTTGACCATCACTTTGACTTGTTATGAGTGAGGGTTATATGTTCTAACCCAAGATTCTCCGCATCTTGGGTGGTGGCGATCTTGTATGTCACGCTAGTTATCTCAGACGAGTCACCGTATCCGTTAAGGATGATGACGCCCCTTAAGGAGCTCAAAGGTTTATTGTACTAAACCCCGCAGTTGAGTTAGCTCAAGTACAATAATAAGGTTGAGTGGTACTACTTAAGAAATGAAGTTATTAATCGCTTTAAGCGATGATTGCTATAAATGATTAATGGACGCTCGATATCTTAAATACGGGGATTCGTAATGTCTAAGTGCAAGCCCGACTCAACTTCGGTAATAAAGGGGTAAGTCAGCATTCTTTCTCTAGTGGCATGATCGAATGTTTATAAATTAATTTATGTTCTGGGCTGAACATAAGATAATTAATTTATTTGAGGCCCATCTTTATTCCTCATTTGATCCTGGCCGGCCCATCCGTGCCCATAGCTTAGCAAGAAAATCGGTCCCTATATCTCTATGGCAAGATTTTATTCTCTTTATCCCACAAGGATATAATTATATTTATGGTATATGCATAGATCCTTTCCATATAAGATTATGGTAATAATCTTGAGAGTATGGAAATAATCCTAAGAGTATGGAAATAATCCTAAGAGTATGGAAATAATCCTAAGATTATGGTAATATTCCATATAGGATTATGGTAATATTCCATATAGATTATGGTAATATTCCATATAGGATTAAGGTAGTGCATTATAAATATAAGGTATGAGATGAATGCTCATTAATCCCACACATAATTTCAAATTCCCATAGTTCTTGGGAGAGATTTTCGAGAGCCATCTTAGAGCATTGGGTGATTTTCCAAGCATTCTCCATAGATCGCCCTCACTCGACGTTGGAGATTGGGCAACCGGATACGCCCGTAAGGTCAAAGCACGAGTCTCGACCGCTCAATCCGCTCATCCTGCTCGATCCACCTCGATGCATCCAAAGGTAAACACGAGAAAAACCCCAACGTGTTGCAATTAATTATATAGACGCATGCTAGGTTTATAATCAATGTATGGTGAATTAAACACCCAAGATGGATCCTCGGGCGAGGTTAACATCGCTTTTCCCACCTCTTCCCCGCCGACTGAGGTCCTCGGCCGCCCGCCTCCCGCAGGATCGCCCACGATGATTCGCCCCGCCGACCCATCAACCTCAAAGACTTCGCATGATCGAGTAGCCGCCTCCTCTACGGGTTCTTCTATGATCGGGTCGGCAGAGCCCGCTGTTGCCTCGCCTCCTCGCCGGGGCATGCGACGCTTTCGGACGATATCATACATCTCCATCAACTCACCAGGAGTTCACGCAGGCTTTGAACTTCTTCTGTTGGGCCCTCCTCATCCTCAAAGACCATGCCTCCGCCAAAGAAGCTCTGGACTCGGTCGTCGACTTGGATATGGTAGTCCCACCACTCGTGATCGCCTCTCGTCTCCGCATGCTCCTCCGACAACCGAGCGAGCCTCTCCGCAATCGATCGAGCCGCCTCACACTCTATCAAACGCCTGATAGCGTCGGCAGATGAGTCCGCCTGGACTCCGCCTGTGACCTCAACTTTAGGGCCTCGCTCTCCTGCCGGAGGCGGCCACCTCGATCGCCTTCGTCCAACTTCCTCTTCGGTCGGCAGACGAAGCCGAGCTGACCTCCATAGTGGCCAAACCTTGGGTCAGCTCGGCGCACCGGCTCCTCCAGGAGAGCACTTCTTCGTCCTTCTCGGCCAAGGCGCCTCGGACCTCTTTTAACTTGGTCAACAATTCATGATCAAGTCCGAGCCATTCAAAGTGTGAGTATCAGAAAAAAAAGATTACAAAACCTTAAAATGTCGCGTTTATTACTCAAAAAGGGGGAAAGTTATTACAAAGACCTAGGGTCCTATCAACCCCGGGTTCACCTATTACAACAGCCCACTAACCTCGGCCTCTCCCGGACTCGCCGGCCTCCCCTCTCCTCCCGCTCCTCCTTTCCTCACTGCTTCGGGTCGCTGGTCGACTGAGCCGCCGAACTGCTCCTCATCCTCCTCCTCCTCGGCCGGGCCCGCACTCGGCGAAGCTCCTGGCTCGGGATCTTCATCCACCTGCATTGGGACACGCCTCGGCCGTCGGGGCGACGAAGAGGAGGCGAGGCCTCCACCACGGGAAAGGCGGCCGCTTCGCAAACACCGGGCATACTGCAAGTTCACCGCCTCGATCAATCTCGCCCAACCGCAGCGCCTTGTCAAAATCGGCATCGTGGCCGCCAACCCTCCGTGTGGGTAGATATCACCGCGCGGATCGGAGATAAAGGCGGAGAAGGACTCCGACTCGATAAGTTTGCTGGCGAAGGCCTTCAGCATGGGTCCTTGCCCCGCCAGCAAAGCACTTGTCCGATCAGCCAGTCTCTTCTCCGCATCGGCCACCTCCTCCCGAGCGCACTCCACCTCAGCGCGGGCCTCCCGCACAGCACGGCCCTTATCCCTCGTGGCGGCCTCAGCAGCCGCCCTTGCAACCTCCACCTCCTTCCTCGCACCACCAATGAGGACTCACTGCCGCCTTTCTCCAGCCTCGTGTCGGGGAGGCAACAACATCGGCCATGCGGCGCATCTCGCTCATGATCAAGGCGTGTCCCGCAAATCAAACGGTTAGTAGCGCGTAAAAAAAAAAAAAAAAAAAAACAACAACAACACGACTAGACAAGGCGTAAGATCGCTGGAGATCGGTACTCACAAGATCACGGGCACGAGCCTCACCTCAAGGCCCGAGCTCGAGATCGGTGCGGACCCTTCACAGATCGGCGAGGTGTTCCACCACCACGGGCTGCGGGGAGGCCCACCACCTTGCCTCTTTTTAAGGCTCCTCGTCCACCGGTGCAGGGCGGGGCGAGGCCGGTCATTGACCTCCTTTGTGTGCTTAAGCTTCACTGCAATACAGAAGAAAATCGCGTTAGTCAAAGAGAGGTCGAACCTATAAGAATGAGAAGAGAGGGTGCCCTCACCCAGCTCGGACCCCGCCCCGAGCTGCGACCGTGCACACTCAACCCAAGATCATTAAGGCCCCTCGGTGAATTCTAGAGAAACTTCACCGAGCGTGTTGAACTGATCCTCTACCCAGCCGAGGGGCTTAAGTTTTATATCCGTCACTTTACCCATCCCCCAACCGTAGATCGGATGCCCATCGGCCCTCAAAAAGAAAAACTTCTTTTGCCACCCCGACACTTTCGGGGTCGACTCACCCTAAACGTCTGTCGAGGCGAAGATAGTACAATTCCTTTGAGTACTGACGCTAAAAATCGCATCAAGAGCTCGAGGAGAACTCCTCGACTATGTTATAGCAAGTTAACCCCATCTCAACCACCGACCTAATGGAGTTTGGGGTGAATTGGCGACGGGATTCTGAAATACTCCTGAGGCTCAAAAGACGGGGGCTAGCGGAACCTAAGATCGGTCCTCAAGGCGCCTATGTACATAGTTATGAAACCTCCTGGAGGGCTAATGCTCTATCGATGGTTGCGAACACACCACCAAAGGCCGGCCTAAATGTGACATTCCCTTCCTATTTTTATCACATCGTCGAAGATTACAGACGATCCGACGTCCCTCACCTTAACCCCATCCCACGCAGATGATATTGCCGGGACCCTAGCGCCAATAATCCTACACCTACCCGATAAGGTATAGCAGGAATAATCCCTAACCTCGATTTCACTATCAGGGGGGGAAGATGAGCGGTTCGAACCAGAAACTCCCGCGGGAGATGATCGGGTTGCGAGGGCGTACTCAGAAACAGAGGAAGAAGACATACTTACTTTTTTTTTACTCTGAGTGCTGAATTCAGAAGATGATCGAAAGCTTCTCCAAATCGGGAAATTCTCTCTGAGTATAGAGGAGATGAACAGTTTTTTTTAGTGAAGGGAATGAACAGTTTCCCCAGCCTCTGGCGCATTTAAAGCACAAACTGGCGCCCGAAGCTTTCCACGTGCCGACACGCGATTGGAAGTGGAGTACACGCACAAGACGCAGCTCGAGTGCACAACTACCGCCTCGGCGCGTATGACGACGCCGGATAAGATGGACCGCCATCGACCTACCAATCATCATACGGACCCCAAGATCCTCCGGATGGTCGCGCCCGATCGCACCCCGCCTTCCCACATATACCAAGGAAATCCACGTCGGACCCCTGCGTCTCATCATCTAAGCCGCTTTACGGAAAGCCTACATCCGGATCGGACCTCAGATAACCGGATCGCACCGCAAGCATCCCGAAAAGGTCGGTCTATAAGGTCGGACATCGGCACCCACCACGTGAGTAACGCCACTTCGCACCGCACCACTGCGTAACCAACGCAGAGCACGATATCTCGGCCTGACATCGACTTCCCTCGATGCCACATCTTTTTCCAATGACGATAATAAACAAACCAACTCGGATCGGCACTGTGAGACCCTCACATCAAAAGACAACAACTCCAAAGAAACAACTTCACCAAGCCACACCTCACTCGGCAAGCGCTTTCTTCACTCCACCCTCGGCCTCGCCGTCCCCGCTAACGGGGCTATGATGGGATATGGCCCAACCGACTAGCCCACTAACAGCCCAAGCGAGCCGGGCCTAACACGGGTAGAGCCCACGCGGTCGAGCCCAAGGCGAGCCCCAATCATCGCCCAAAACCCTAGCCTCCGTAACCGCTACCCTCGGTCGATGGAGAGGCGCCCAGAACAGTGGGCGCCACCACCCTGGCGCACGTGAAGACGAAAGGTCCCTATCCCGCCAATGGAGGCATGCCAGAGGAAGAGTCACACCACGACCAATGGAGAGGTCGGGCGCGCTTCGTGGGCGAGTCGGTCGTATAAATAGAAGGAAACCGATGTTAGAAGGGTTAGCAATTTCATCAATACAGCCAGAATCAATACCTCTCGACTCAAAAGCTCTAGTAAAGTATTGAGGAAGATTCTCCGTGGACGTAGATCTTGTTAACGATCGAACCACGTAAAAGCACTCCTGATGTTCTTCATCGCTTTACTTAAATCTCGACACCACGTAGCTAGATTCATCGTAACGAAATGGTGATAGGAATGAAATAATGATAGAATGAGATTCTTACAGTGATATGTACAATGAATGAAATGAAATGAATGGAATAACCATCATTCTTATAATTTATGTTATTATTATTATAAAACAACAACAATATAATTATATAATAATAATAATGACAACAATAAAAAAACAATAAATAACAATAATTATTACTATTGTCATTGTTATATTATTATTATTATTATTATTATTATTATTATCGTTAATTATATTGTTATAATTTTACTATTTATTACTATTATTACTACTATCATCAACTTATAATTATGATTATAAATACAATTATTTTATTATCATAATTATTTTTTAAAAATAGAAAATAAATAGAATGGTTTTATTAGAAAAAAGTAAAATTTGAATTTTGCTAATCTCATGTTTTTTAGAATAGACACTATTATATTGAAGGGGAAGAATAATTAATCTAATATTCATGCGAATAAGCATCGATTCGAGAATGATGATTTATGTTATAAAAGTCTTATCAATTATAAAATTAAAGATGGATGCAAGGATCGTAATTATATTCTATTTCATTATTACATGTCAGTCGTGTCCTAATATATTAAACAAATGCAAAGACAATTATGCTAAAACACATTTTTCTTTCGAGAAAAAATGATACTACAATTTTTGTGAGAAATTGAAAATCATAATTAAAATCTTATCCTAAATTAACTTACGCCTAATGAGTAATGAAATGATCCATTCCCGAAGAGGCAAACGCAGTTCTCCCCGCCCTTTATCGTTTCTCAATTAAAAGTTCTTTCTTTAAACCCTACTCTCTCTCTCCAGTTCTTCCTCCGATGAGGAACCCGTCTCTTGTACAAATTCTTAACCTGCGATAGTCATCTCTCTCTCTCTCTCTATCCATCTTTCATTCTCTATGCCATTGGGGTTGTAGAGAAAGCAGCTAGAAAAGATGAGTACTGTAGACAAAATGTTGATAAAGGGCATCCGGAGCTTCGACCCGGAAAACAAGAACGTCATCACCTTCTTCAAGCCCCTCACTCTCATCGTCGGCCCCAACGGTGCCGGAAAAACCGTAAAAACTCATGCCACATAGCTGTTGTGCATTTTGCATTAGGATTTGTACCTTTCATCATCTATACGTTTTTTTAGTTGCGTCTGTTACGTTATTCATTGTGCTTTAGGAAGTAGTAATCCCCATTTCATGTACATAAGTGGGTCAATTTTAACATCTATTATTCCTTTTTTATGTACATTCAGTTGCAGTTGACTATTGAGCGGTCCGTGAGATTAAGTTGATCATGCATATTATACTCTAGAACTAGTTCTTTACTTATTTCTGCTGATTTTTAAGGTAATATATCCTGCAGTTGATGCACTTTCATGACTGTTAACCAGAAAGACTACATCTATTAAGCTGGGTCTCGACATTGATGAAAATGATTTTGTCTTTGTTTCTGTATAACACGTGGAGAAAGTCACATAGACTTTGCTGGGGTATTCATAATATTTTTTTTAGTCATGCATTAAAGTAAACTAATTCATTCGCCTATATCTCTGATAAGCTGGTTTTTGCCAGTTTTTAAGATGCCATCACCATATCATAGTACTCTATGCGACACATAAATTTATGCTGTTACTTATATTTTCTGTTGATCCTTTTCCACTTATCTGATTATCTCTATCTACACAAACATGCATACACTTGGATATCTGATTCCCCATGTGCAATTTCCTGGTCATTGTGAAATCTGTGAAGTGTCAAGTCTCATATTTTGCTTTAGAATGCACGTCTGACTGTCTTTTTTTGTCTTTTGGGTCCTTTCTATTCAGTATTGTGAAAAAGGATTACTCTATCCCAGTAATCTTCATTGTTGCCCATGTAGGATTTAGTCTGGCTTGATATTTTCTTGTGGTCGCTTTAAAGTATGTTACACTGGAATGCTTTATTTCTTGAATACTGAAACAAACTTATTTTCTATATAGACTATAATTGAGTGCCTGAAAGTAGCCTGTACAGGTGAACTACCTCCAAATGCACGGTCTGGTCACAGCTTCGCTCACGACCCAAAGGTGCTCTAAGACCTCTATGCACGTTCACCTATTTAGATAATGGAATGAGTTTGGTTGGTACAATACTTTTAGGTGGCAGGGGAGACAGAGACGAAGGGCCAAATAAAGCTAAGGTTTAAGACGGCAGCAAGGAAGGATGTGGTCTGCATAAGGTCATTTCAGCTCACCCAAAAGCCACCAAGATGGAGTACAAGGCAATTGAGTCTGTGCTTCAGACGATAAATCAGACTGGAGAGGTAAAATCACTTGCTTTATAAAATTTATGGAAATTATATAAGCATTGCCTTTCCTCTGGTAACACTTACTTTTCAGTGCTTTATTCAGTTTTTATGTATAACTAATTCAACTTGTTTATATATGACATTTGTGCTGACAAGATTTGTGTCAATCTTAGTGGATATGTGCCCACATCATTAGCTGTTGGTGTTATTTTGCGGCAGATTGTTAGTCTAGGGCAGAGAGTTTTCTTTCACTGTTGGAGCTTAACTTGCTAACTCTGCTGGTGTGTTGCTTCACTCACATGCCTCTCAGCTTAAATAACTCTCATCCTGATTCTTGCAGATACTGCATGGGATCAGTGTGATGTCTGATTATTTTCATTGGATCCCTAATCTTCTGGAGATCTTGTTGGATGAATTTTAATTTAAGGGAACCATTGAGACAATACTGCATGTCCTTTGACCAGAAAAAGGCAAAGGAAGAACGGTCTATAATAGAGTTAGGAGTCTCGACTATTCAATGTGAATTATGTATCTGCATATGTGCACAAACATGCTTAGCCATCTTATGGGTGTGATGTTTGTTATGGTCACCTGGTGATTTCCTGTCCGCTTTTTCCTTTCCTTTTTGATTGTCTCATAAAAATCATGTGAAAAACTTATCTCTGTGCCTAACAGTAATGCAAAAATTGTCAAAATTACATGAATTACAGCATATACACTTGCAAAAAATAATCAGAATGCATGTTTATAGGATTGTCTTTACTGGAGTGGCTAATGGTGACCAATGAGATTTACATTTTCATAATGTGTAAATGCCATATATTGTTTTGTTGACTTATATGAGCAACGTGTTACAATTTAATTACTTGATTAACTATAGGCAAAGTGCCCCTGAACATTCACTTATTTTCTTTATCTTGTTTAGTCTGATGAGTGATGATGCTTTACTACTTACTAGATATTTTATCAGAAAACAGTCGCTAGCTAACATTATTGAAGATGTCATTCTTGAAATTTTAATGTTTCCAAGTGACAGAAAGTTTGCCTAAGCTATAGATGTGCTGATATGGACCGAGAAATACCAGCTCTTATGGGGGTGTCCAAGGCTGTTATCGAGAATGTTATATTTGTACACCATGATGAAGCAAACTGGCCATTGCAAGATCCATCAACGCTGAAAAAGAAGTTTGATGACATCTTTTCGGCAACTAGGTACGTTTTATTACGTATTAAATGAAGTACTTCATGAATATGGGTGTTTCTGCTGATACTATCTTTTTGTAACTAAATTTTCTGATGCATAGCTATTGATATCATTGGCAGAATGAAGAAAAAGAGAAATCATTTAAAATAATGCTTTTATAGAGTGAAAATGTCTTGTATCATTGTTTATTTTCCCCTTTGTTGATCCTTGTGTAAAGTAATGCTAATATTGACAGAGAACCTCTTGAAACTAAATTTTCTATCCATGGAAATTGATCTGGACACAATTAAAAGAGCCGAATTAAAGCTCAAGCTTTATCTAGGATCCTAGAGCGTAAAGCATTTTACACATTGATGACATGATTGCACATGGAAGAAAAGCCGATATATGATTGGGTTGATGTTTCTATACGAGTATTGTAGTTATGTGAAGAAAATTCTTAATTTTTTGTATATTAATTCACAATATACTACTTTTTCCATGGTTTAGATAAAAAATGATTCAACCTTCAAATTTATTTCTAGAGATGGTATCCTAGAGTCAGTAAACAATTCGACCTTTAAGGTTAGGTTTGGAGGGATGTTTTTATTCTACTGAAGGCATAAAATTCTAAACAAGAGTGTACTAATAAAAAGATGTGTCATGCCCTGACGCCTAAAATGTACTCGTTTAGAGACGTATAAAAGATTTTTGGGAGAAATTTACTCATTTAGGCTAATAATATGAGTTGATGATTTTAGCCCGAACTTCAGGCTTTGGGATGCCTTGTAGGCAAGTTGGAGTTTACATGTGGCATTTCTACCAGTAGAAATTTAGTAATTTAATGACGTAGAAAATTAGGATATTTCACGTCAATGAAATGATGTCGTTTTATGTGTGTTTTATAAAAAATTCCAAAAACAAAAAGAATTGAAAAATCTAAAAAAATGTAATTGAAGAATGTCATTCTCCTTCCCCACATCTTCATCTTCGCCCCTCTTTGTCCTCCCTTCCCCTACATTGTCGTCCACTCAGGCAACAACCTCGCCAGGCGACCAAGAAAAAGCAAATAAAATTTCAAGATTACAGATATCAACCACAACAAGATGGCTTCATGGTTGGAATGCATTATCCGTCATGTAAGAAAGCGAGCAAGAAGATTAAGCCGAAGAATCATGAATAAATCTGCATTATTCAACATCATTCTCACCCATCTTGCAAGCTTCCCAACAACTTATATGGTTCCTTTTCATATAAACATTGCTAGGCCATGACCATACGTAAACTTTGTTTCAAACACCCAACACATGTGATTGAAATCGTGGTTGAGATTCTTGAAAGACTGCACCACTTTGTCTAATTTAAATTTTAATGATATAATTGGTGCAACAATGGACGTGTGGATGGCCGGCAGCAGCGAGGTGGTCATCGGAGTGGACGGCAAAGATGTGGGGAGGGGAGTGATATTATTGATATATATATATAAATTTTAAATTTTCGGATTACTTTTTCATTTAATTCTTTTGTTTTTATTTTTTGAATTAAAAAAATAATGATACATAGAACGGCATTATTTTGATGATGTGAAATATTCCAAATTTTCATGTCATTAAATTTATACTAGTGGAAATGCCATTTGTAAATTCCGACTGCGAATAGGATTTTTCGTCACTGGAAATAAGTTCGGGTTAAAACTGTGACAAACTCAATTTATAGAGCTTGAATTGTGTATTATGTTAAGTTAGGGCTAAAATAGTCACAAACTCAATTTATAAGATTTTTCCTAAACTTTGAGGCATCCCTTGATGAGGTTTTGGAGATGATTCAAACTAGCAATGGTTGGTGGGTATGAGACCATAGATATTACAAAGCAGTTTTAATTTCTTTATGGGTAAATACACTTGTTTAGCCCCATAGTGACAATTTTAGCCTGAACCCTCATAAATTAATGACAATTTTAGCCTGTTAGTGTTTTTGTCATAACAAAGTCCAATTTGCAGCTGAATTTTCGCCCATATAAATTTAATGATGTGGAAAATTGAGATATTCCAAGCTTTTTTTTTATAAAAATATAAGTTTTAAAAGACACATAAAGCGATGCCATTTTAATGACGTGGACGTGGAATATCTCCACGTCATTAAATCTATATGGGTGGAAATGCCACGCTTTAAATCTGGTCACTAACGGCTGTCACTAAATCAATTTATGAGATTTTGAATAATGTATAAAGTGTAAAACTGTCACTAAGTCAATTTGTGAGGCTAACCGAGTGTACTTTTCTTTTAATTGGGTACTATCATGATGTGGAAGCAGTGCTCTTTAGCTAGTTAGTTCTGTTCCATGCCCCTTTGTTACACTATGTTTTCGCGATTAATAAGACTTTCCAGTTTCATAAAAGAGAAATGGCATTATAGAAAGATATGCTTTAGGTCCTCAGACTGATTCCTACATGATGAGACACCAGTTTGGGGAACAAAGAATACGTGAGAAGCGTCTTTGTGTACATCACATGTGACTTGGGAACTTGCTTAATGAGTTTCTGATTTAAACAGAAACAAATGCTTGATAATGTCATTCATTCTACTATCCAATATCCTTACCACATGGTTTCTTGACTTGAATCAAGATCTTTCATTCTACTATCCAATATCCTTACCACATGGTTTCTTGACTTGAATCAAGATCTTTTTGCCCCTCTCCGATATTGCAAGTACAGTGTTTCATATTTTCTATTATCTTGCAGTTCTTACTGAAAACATGCAATCCATTTTCTTTGTCTTCTAAGGTACACGAAGGCATTAGAGGTTATCAAAAAGCTTCACAAGGACCAAGCACAGGAGATAAAGACATATAAGCTGAAATTGGATCATTTACAGACACTGAAAGATGCTGCTTTTAAGGTTCTTATCATTTTTGGTTATTGGTTGAATTTATCAAACGTTGTGATCTTGAGTTTGTTACGTAAGATGGTACAAGCGTACAACTTTATATCGAAGTTCCAGGAAACTTGCGTCAACAACAGTTACTTAGTTTCCTTTATTCAGACTGCCTATTATTCTTCAAATATTTGACTATAACTCTGAAGGAATCCGCTGAATCTCATCAACAAATTGCTTGCTGCTGCATGCTTAAATCATCATTGTTACCAGTGAAATGCACAAAGAAATATGTGATAGGAGATTGATGATTCTATACCTATTAACTGCAATTCGACTGGGGATTAAGTTGTTTTGGATAAAAGAAGAGACATATGGTGTTTCTTTATCTTGAATCTGCCTTCCGATTATCCTGCTCTTTCCATATCTATGGAATAGGAACAGGAAAATATAATAGTTTAATCTAGATTTAGAGTGGCCCTCTTTAATCTTCATGCATTCTTCATTTTGCATATAAAATGACCCAATCTTTTAAACCCCTCCCTAGTTGTTGCCTTTTCTTCTTAATTATGCACCTAAAGTTTATTATATGCATTTATATAAGAGGATGTGACAGCTGACAGGACAAGTGGTATGAGTCTATGAGAGTCTGCTAACCTGCTTTTAGACTAGTTTCTTGCTCTCTTAACTGACATGGATGTATGCACATTCCCTGAGTAGAAATGTCAAGAGCTTTTTTTGCCCGGAGGATTTCTATTCATATTGGCAAGTTCATTCTCTGAAAGCACAAAAATGTTACTGAGTTACTGGAAACAAAATGGGCCCCTTTTCATCAACCAGATCACATTAACAATAATTGTATATGTGTATATTTCTAGGTTCAAAATTTACTCAGTTTATTGGGAATTGGTCTTCCATCCTCTTTCCCTCTTTCGGGGTTTGTAGTGGTCTTGAAATTTGTTTAATGATAACTTACTCATTTTTTGAGGTGAACTCAGAGTCATAGAATAAATTATTGCATGAGCCTGTTATGTCTAGAAGGGATTTGAAGCATGTCCTCTAGTATGTTACTGGAGTAGCAGACTTCTTTGATAGCAACATTTTTGGATAAGAACCTGAACACTTTAACTTGTGGGACTGCTTGGATGGAGTTGACTGTGAATTTGTGATATGTATTTTGTAATTATCCTTCAATTATATTAAAGAAAGTCAGATACTTAATTCATTAAACTGCACATCTATATGCGTTTTGAGATATTTGAATCACATTTGATGAGTTTGGCACATTAGAACTTCATGATTTATTTGGTCATATACTTAGATACCATCATGCAAGTATAGGAATTGGGAACTGATGCAAGCCCTCAATAAAGTCACATTACACAAGTTCACAACTTCCATAACTAGAGTGAGAGTATCCACGAGTTCTTGGTCAGCCATGTTATTATTGTGCCCACAGAGCAAAAGATGGCGACTTTTGGCGCATATTATATAGAAAATAGTCCATCTGTACTGATGCTATTTTCTGACTTAAAATATTTTATTCTTATAAATAAAATAGAAGAATGAGAAAGGTCCGTTCTAGGCTATTGTATCTGTAGATAACTCCTAATAGCCAACTTTTGATCCCAAAGTATTGTATTCTTGATCTATAATATTAACTGCCCAGTGCTACTGTTTAGGAGCATTAAGTAAAGAATGGATGATTGGACTCTGAGGCTGGAGTTGCCCGCTTTGGTATTCATGAATACAGTATTAAAACATTTCTTCATAATCTTAATCATGCTATAAAAACTTTAAGTACATTTCCATACTGATTATTCCTGATTGTGAACTATGATGAGTTTTATTTCCTGATGAAGCTAATTAGCTGGTGTTGTCTTATCCAGCTACGGGAGAGCATTGCACAAGATGAAGCAAAGACAGAAATGTTAAATTCTCAAATGCAGGAGCTTGACCCGAAAATACAGAATATAGACAGGGAGATCAATAAAACTGAATTGCTGTTGAAGGACCTGCGGAAATTACAAGATCAGATAGCTACAAAGTCAGGGGAAAGAAAGTCCAAGTTTGAGCATGTTCAGAAGCGTTACAGTGAACTTGATGAGGAAAATGAAGGTCCGTGATGTGATTGCATGATCTTGTTTCTTTCATAATATCCTTCTGGTTCCTCTTATCCTTGAAATCATTGTTGGTTATATTTTTTTTTCGTATTCACATCTATTTTTCCTTAGACACTGATGAAGAACTAAATGAATGGAAATCCAAATTCGACGAAAGGATTGCAACTTTGGAATCCAAAATTAGCAAGTTATCGAGGGAAAAGATGGATATAGAGGATGAAAGTCATGCTCATGAGGATGTCATTGCAAAAAATGTCAAGGAGATTGCCACGCTTCAAGCAGCCATAGAAGTAGTTTTTGTTTCTCTCTCTGCAATATGATACATTACATTGTGCATCATTAAATTTTCACTTCTTATTAATCTGCTCTCTGTATTTTGTTGTCAGTTTCAATTGTCCCAGAAGGATAAAAGAGACTCCACCATTCGAAGCCTATCCAGGAAGCACCATTTAGGTTCAGTACCAAGTGACCCGTTAAGCGATGAGGTTTCTTCCAGCCTTACAGATCGAATCCAGTCAAAGTTGATGGACTTACACAAAGACTTGCAAGAAAAGAAGGTGCTGTTTTCTCTTGCAATACACTCATTCTGCTAGGTTTCTATGCCCTATATGCTTAGCTGTTAGACACTATTCAATCTGGTAGTGTCATGTGAGATTAGTGATAATGAGATGCAACAGCTTTGCCCTGTAGCCCATGCAGCCTACTTCTAGTTCATTCCCTATAAATCAATGAAATTACATCATTTAAAATTCAAATGGATACAACGGGGATCTTCACCGTCAGTACTGCACAATATTTTTGACGTTGTATCGAGTGTCCTCTTAGATTTAAGCTTTTGATCAATGTAAGTATAGAATGGCAGAAATAATTTTCTTTGAACAACCTGAATGAATAGGTGTCAGCTGTTACACGTCCTGTGTTTTATTTGCTTTAGTTCCATCTTGAATGATCATTCATCTAAGAGACTAAGAGGTCTAAACGGTTAAGTGGTAGACTGATGGTAATGAAAAAAAGGAAACAATTCACACATAGAAATCTGCCTGCGTGCAAGCCTCCAGGCTTCAAAACGAAAAATTCATTGATAACCAAAACAAACCCTAATCCAACTATAAATACTCTAACCTATCCTACCAAAAATAGAACACAACAACCTAATAATAATCCCCAAATTAGCAACTGAAATAATTAATTAAAATAACTCTAACATAGCCCACCATCGACGTGGGCCTAAGCCCGTCCCCGCCGATAGACCAACAATGCCTTGGCTTGCCACCGGTCTGCCATCTCTTCCCGCTCCACATCAACTCCATCCCTTCGAAACAACCTTGTCCTCAAGGTTGAAATCCGAAGCGAGATCGAAATTCAGAACATCAACCCATGCAGCTTCATCATCTGACTGCCCAACCCAACGCACTAAGAATTGTTCACGCCGCTCCCGTCTTCACCCACCGCCGCGATCCCACCACGACCTCGGCTCAAAAGAGCCTCACCGAATCTCCAAAGAATGGGCGGTCCGATTCCACTTTATGGTCGCCAATCACCCGCTTTAGTTGTGAGACATGGAAAACGGGATGGATGCGGCTCGAGGGAGGCAAGGTGAGCCGGTACGCCGTTGGACCCACTCGAGCCTCGACATAAAACGGCCCGTAAAACTTTGCTGACAGCTTGTGGTGCGGCTGGTGATTCACCGAAACCTGACGAAACGGCCGCACTTTCAAGAACACCTTATCCCCAACTGCGAACTCGACATCCCGACGACGCTTATTAGCTGCCGCGCCATGTCTTTTGCGCCACTTCCAAATTCGATGTAAGCGGCGAAGATCGCATCCCTACTACCCAAAACTTCACCACCGCAAAGAACTTTACACTCTCCCTGGGAATCGCGAATGGTGGAGGTGGTCTACCGTGACACCACCTCGAAGCGTCCAACCGGACGCCGTCTCGAACGCGGTATTATAAGAATATTACGCCTAAGCCAACCAATGAGCCATTGTTTGGGCTGTTCGCCCGTAAACAACAAGAAATATGTTTCCACCACCGTTTCAACACCTCCGTTTGCCCATCCGTCTCGGTTGATCGCGAACTTAACTTCAACTGCGTTCGGATCAGTGTAAACAACTCACGCCAAAAGGCGCTCATAAAATTGAGTCCGATCATCGACAATAGAATGGGGAACCCGTGTAGTCGCACTACTTCTCGCAAAAGCATCAGCCACCGAGCGAGCCGTTATTGGCGGTTTCAAAGCTATAAAGTGTCCATAATTTGATAACCTATCAACCACCACCAAGATCGATGAAAATCCCGTGACTTTGGAAGGCAAGTAATGAAATCCATAGAAACATCCTCCCATACTAATTCGGGAATTGGAAGTGGCTGTAATAGCCCAAGGAGATAACGATTCATACTTTGATTTTTGGCAGATAAGGCATTGCGCCACATCTGATAGGACTCTCCAAACATTCCTCCAATATACATTCTCCGCTAACCTTACGTAAAATGCGGATGCCCTCGCATGCACTACCGGCGAGTCGTGAAATTCTTGCAAAAGCTTTGGTATCCATTTTGAATCCGTCGATAGCACCAATCGGCCTTTAAAGAACAGCCAGCCTCCACGCACCTCATACCCCGGTTTTACCCGGCG
This sequence comes from Salvia rosmarinus, assembly GCA_036937905.1. Classification (NCBI taxonomy): domain Eukaryota; kingdom Viridiplantae; phylum Streptophyta; class Magnoliopsida; order Lamiales; family Lamiaceae; genus Salvia; species Salvia rosmarinus. The sequence continues at coordinate 123,450 of JAODLM010000673.1, forward strand.
ATCACCGCCAACACTTCCAATATCTCCCGGATCCATCTGTCTTGACGTTGCTCCTCTCCCACGTCGGCCAATCCGAGCCATTCCGGAATTGATAAAGCCGCCAGGTTCGCCTCCTCCCCGCGACAGAGCATCACCATGTATTGGAGACTCCGTCTTATATTCTATCGTAAATCATACCCCAACAACCGCCACCCAAACTTGCTGCGAGGGTAGCAATTTTACGCTTCGGAGGTGTTTTAGATCATGTGATCGGTCGTACTATAAATTTCCGACCAATCAGATACGGCCGCCAATGTTGAATTGCCAATGCGAGTCCCATCATCTCTCGTTCGTAGGCGGATCTTGTGATACTCCGATCTGCCAAAGACTTACTGAAATAAGCAATCGGTCGCCGTTCTTGCATGAGAACAGCCCCTACTCCCACACCCGACGCATCACATTCCACCACAAAAGTCTGATCAAATCTAGGCATGGCCAATACGGGAGCCTCAGTTAATGCCTTCTTAAGTCGTGCGAACGCCGCATCCGCCTCGGTTGTCCACTCAAACTTGGGGTTTGCCTCTTTCTTCAGAAGCACGGTCAGTGGACGAGCGATTAACCCATATTCCCTCACAAACCGGCGGTAATATCCTGTCAACCCCAAAAATCCTCTTACCTCCCTTACCGATCGCGCCGAGGCCATTCTACCACCGCACTAATTTTACTAGGGTCCATTTCCACTCCAACAGCTGAGATTATGTGGCCCAAATATTCAACTCTTTTGCACCCAAATGCGCACTTCTTGTAGTTTGCTTTGAATTGATTCTCCTTTAATAACAACAAGGTCTGTGCCAAATGTGACTGATGTTCCTCCCAGGTGCGACTATACACCAAGATATCGTCGAAGAATACCAATACGAACTTTCGTAGAAAAGGCCGAACAGATCATTCATGGATGATTGAAATGTTCTTTGATGCGTTTGTTAACCCAAACGGCATAACCGAAACTTGTAATGCCCATCGTGTGTGCGAACGCGTTTATGTACGTCCGAGCCCTCCACTCGAATCTGATGGTATCCCGAGCGCAAATCTATTTTCGAGAATACCACCGCACCTGCTAGTTCGTCCAACATTTCCTGAATAATCGGTATAGGTACTTATCGGCACCGTAACCTTGTTCAATTCCGATAGTCTACGCAAAATCTCCAACTTCCATCTTTCTTTTAACGAGCAATACAGTGCTGAGAATGGACTGAGTGGGCGAATGATACCGCCAAGAACATGTCATGGACGAGCTTCTCAATCTCATCCTTCGCAAGTGTCCATAGCGATCTGCCTTACAGAGACTGGCCGAGACCCCGGGAGAAGCTCGATTCGATGATCTGTGATTCTTCGCGGTGGTAGGCTCGTCGGTTCTCCAAATATCTTCGAATACTGATCCAACACCTCTTTCACCCGACTTTCCTCCGCCCCGGACAACTTTGCAGCCTCAGATTCCACTATTACCGCCCAAAACTCCGCCTCCCTAGTTCGGATCAACGATCGCAGACCCACCGGGCTTCGACTGATTGACGGGTCGCCCACAAGACCACCTTCTTCCCTTTGACCAGAAAGGTCATCGTCATAGTATCCCAATTTGTGTTCACTTCTCCCAGTGTAGCTAGCCATGCCACCCCTAAAATCACATCGACACCGCCCAGTGCAAAAATGAAATAGTCGGCCACTACGTCACAGCCTGCCAATGTCATTGGTACCCCTTTACACACCCCTTCAGATTCCTGTCGTGTCCCATTGCCTAACTGAACCCCGAATCTCACCGAGTAATCTGTCTCGACTTGAATTAATGGCACCAGTGTTGTTGAAATAAAGTTGTGGCTTGCACCACTGTCAATCAGAACCGTTACTGTCCTTCCCCGCATCACCCCGTGTAATCTCATGGTTCCCGGGCTCGTGATACCTGCCATTGAATAAATAGGTAACGCCCCTTCCTCCTTATCCACTCCCTCCGAATCCTCCAACTCCTCTTCGAGCCCCGCTGAATCCACAAATTCAGCATTATGAAGATCGACGTCCTCCTCAGGTTCGGCCACCATAACCCGAAGCTCTCTCATTGTACAAACTCGGGAGTGATCCGGCGAATATGGCTTCTTACACTTAAAGCACAGCCCCTTTGCTCGAAGATCTGCCAGTTCATTGTTGGTGCGACGCGTGAAACGAGTTCTGGCCGTCGACTGTTCCGAGGTCGCCGGCTGTGGAGATAGTCTGTTCATTCCGGATCGAGAATTACTCCCTGCACTACTCCCCCCACTGCCTGTCGCGTTCGAGGGGCTGCTGAAGGGCCGTGGGTATCCCCCGAACGCTGCCCTTGATTCGGAACAATCCGGAATGGACGATTTTCATCAGGAAAGGACAAATTGTCCTCAACATCACGGGCTAGTTCCATTGCCGTCTCCAGATCCGTCGGTCGCAGCAACCGAAGGGCTCTCGCACTGAAACCTTAAGCCCATTCATAAAATTTCCGAGGTAATGTTCATCACTCAACCCAGGCACCTGACCGGCTAGCTGAATAAAAATTGATATGTATTCATCCACCGAACGCGTCTGTTTGACCGCCATCAGCCTCTCATACGGGCTTCCCTTAAATCTGGTGTCGAAACGGGAAACTAGGGCTCTCGAAAATTTCTCCCAGGTAATGTCCGGATGACGCGCCTTCATCCACGTCACCCAGTGCAATGCGTCTCCATCCATTGCTACCACGGCTGCAGCGACCTTCAGCCCCGGGGCATTCAAACTGTTGATTTGCGCAGGCCAGCCACCCGATGGGGTCCTCTCCCTCAAACGCCGGCAGCTGAACGACGACGGGGGGCCGACGCGGCTCCATGTCCAGCCCCGATGCTGGGTGCTGATGTCCCCCATACCCCGTGGTAAAAGCATCCGGTTCTGGCGTCAAGGTTCCTCTGGAAAACCCGCCGTTCCCTCAGCCTGCTTGCTGCCCGACGCGCCAAACGGCGCCCTTCCCGCCACAGGATCGCCTTCGATAGTTCGGCCAGGTTTGCCGCTATATCTCCCAACTTCAGATCGGTACTCTGCTGATTTGCCTGAACACGCTCCAGTTGATCATAGGTTCGGGTTAATTTGATTTTGATTTCTTCCTGATCAGTTTCCAGTTTTTCCAATCTTTCTGCCGTCGATCGTGTGGTCGGCATCTCTACGGGAACGAGCATCCGGCAGGTTGGACCAATTGATGGTAACAGAAGAAAAGGAAACAATTCACACACAGAAATCTGCACTGCGTGCCAAGCCTCCAGGCTTCAAAACGAAAAATTCATTGATAACCAAAACAAACCCTAATCCAACTATAAATACTCTAACCTATCCTACCAAAAATAGAACACTGCAACCTAATAATAATCCCCAAATTAGCAACTGAAATAATTAATTAAAATAACTCTAACATAGCCCGGCCCACTGACGTGGGCCTAAGCCCATCCCCGCCTTCGATAGACCAACAGCGGCGCCCTTGGCTTGGCCACCGGGTCTGCCATCTCTTCCTGCTCCACATCATAGACACGAGAGCTATCATACAATCCCCTCAAAGAAACTTCTCTCTATCCCACAAATATACCCCTCTGGCCCTCCCTCCCCGTGCATATTAAGAAAATATATTTAATGTCTTTGGAAAAGCAAATTTGGCACAGTTGTAATGCTTCACACATATTTACTATGTTAAGTATTCATTAGTAGTGTTACTTGTATGGAGATGGTGATATCATTATGTTATTCATTTTATTTGGTCATATTGTGATGACAATTTGGTCTCATCAGCTGCTTGCTTAGTTATTTTGCTTCTAATTTTATCATTGATGATGATGGGCATTGTCTATGATTGTAATTTTATCAGAAATCAAACAAGCTAGAGCTTGATGCACTATTTGATAAGTACATGACTGCAAATGATCGTTGGAAAGAAATTGAGGCCCAAAAGGAGGCTAAAGTGGAAAGGAAGGTTTGCCTTTGAGTGTGTTTTCCGTCCTTTGCCTTTTGTTATTTTATTCTATGTAATGCTATATAATTCTGTCACAGAATAAAATTTTGAATACTATTCAAGAGAAGGTGAAGGAACGTGATTTATTTGAAGGTGAGATTGCTGCTGTTGATATGTCCGTCATTGATGAGAGAGAAAGGAACATGGTAATTTTACCACTTAAATTTACACAGATGTCCTTTTGTCTTTTGGTGCAAAACTAATATTGCTTTTCACATGCAGCAAATTGAGGTGGAAAGGAAAAGTAATCAACTGGCTGCAAAGGATTTTGCTGATCATATAAAACAAAAGAAAGTTGAAAGGTACAATTTGGAGCAGGATATTGAAGCTCTTGTGGAGCAAAGGGATACCATGGAAGCTGATTCCCATGACAGAGTTGTACTTTCTCTTAAGAAAGCAGATTTAGAAAACGTTAGAAAGAAACATAGAAGGATGTGAGTGTTCTGTTAACTTTATTCATTCCAGTTTGTTTACTTTTAGCTAATTAATCTTCTCTTTATTATCTAGAGTGAATGAATGCAAGGACAGAATTAGAGGGGTGCTGAAGGGAAGGATTCCACCTGACAAGGATTTGAAAAATGAGATTGTTCAGGTCCAGAGGTTGTTATTCTTGTCATTTCTCTATTTTCTTGGGTGAGGTGGACTACTCAGGCTTGCTTTTGGGTGTTATCACATCTCTGATTTACTTTTTCCTACTAGGATTAATAGTGATGTATGAGAATTATATTATATGCAATTAGTTCATGAAGCTCAAGTTTCTTATGCTGTGTAGATTGCAATTTGCAACCAAATTCACACATTACTCATCCTCTGTTTCTGTTATTTGTTGAAACTTAATTTTTTGATACTAGTGAAACGTGTGGAATTCCTATCTAAGATTTTTTGGTTGCTTTCAATTTTTATGAATGTTTATTGTTTTTTCTTTCAAAATTTTCTCCCCTCTTTTTTCATAATATTACTCAATTATACTTAGATATTTGCAGCTGGGCAGTGTCCATCTAGGAGTTGTTTATATCAAATCAAGCTGGATTTGATAATTAGTAATAAAAATATATCATCAGGACACCATACATTATTTGTTTTATCTTAATTGAATATGCAGTGCACTAGTGCTGCTGCGAGAATAAATTGAATAAGAAAGGTTTTTAGCATAACAATAGGATCCCCATTGACTCCACATCTTCATTCTGTACATCTTTATTGATCAAACAAACTGGATGGTATTTGTTTCTAGTAATGTTGCAGTCTTGCTGAAATTCACATTTTAAATTGCTTGTACATTCTCTCTAATCTCAGCCCATGCCTCCAATAAAATCAATTTTTGCCTGATGTCATTCTTTCCTACAGTTCTCTTCAAAAAGAGTATGATGACTTGGAGAAAAAGGCTGATGAAGCGAGAAATGAGGTGACTATGCTGAAGTTGAAAATACAAGAAGTCAACAGTAACATGTCCAAATTCCACCGTGATCTGGAATGTAAGCTTGCTGGAAAAATGGAATTATAAATTTGAAGGGTCTTTCTTTTTCATCATGTTGCATGATTTTGTTCCGGAAGCTTTAAATTGCACAAGTTTTTACCGAAGAATCAGTTAGCATTTTAATTACTTCCATTCCTATATAGTTATTTATAATAATTGTCAACTTTGTCTTGTGGATTTGTGCAATATTTAGTTCTTGATGATAATTATCAACTTTGTCTTGTGGATCGTATGCACAAATTGGACCCCAAATTTGCAGTCAGAACCATCTCTTTAGACAAGTTATGGTCATATATATCCCGAACAGCTATATTTCTAAAGTGTTGTCCTTGCTATAGACATACTGATCTTTTTATGTCATGCTGAACTCTTAAGAGCTTCTTTCATATAAATTTCTTCCTTTCTCATGTATAAGGAGCCAGCTCTTGGCTTTAAGACTTTGTTTGTTTTGTAGTGTTTTATTCTTTTCTTGGAGTTCCTTTGCAATAGAATTATCGGTTCCCGATCCTTATTCTTTGTCAGAAAGTCCTGTGTATCACTTGATAATCACTGGTTTATTGATTTCTTGAACTTGATGCAGCAAGACGGAGATTTGTTGAATCTAAACTTCAGTCCTTGGACCCACAGGCTGGTGGTATCGACTCATATCTTAAAACCTTAGAGACTGCCAAGGAAAGGAGAGATGACCAAATAAGGTTCGCTCTTACAATTTTGTTTTCTGCATGTATCATTCTGTTGCATGTATTGTGGTGTTTTTGGAGTATATGGTAACATTGCTATGATATATACTGGCAGCAAGTACAACATTGCTGAAGGCATGAAGCAAATGTTTGATCCTTTTGAAAGAGTTGCTCGTGCTCATCACATCTGCCCTTGCTGTGAAAGATCTTTTTCATCCAATGAGGAAGATGAATTTGTTAAAAAGGTTTCCCAAATTTATATAACCATTTGATGTTTCCAACCTAAAATAGTTGAAAGAGATGTCCTTAACTCTTGTTCTTCATTACAGCAACGAGTGAAAGCACTAAGTTCTTCCGAACGGCTGAAATTATTGGCAGTAGACTCGTCAAATGCTGATTTTCACTTTCAGCAGTTAGACAAGCTCCGAGTAGTCTATGAAGAATATGTCAACACTGGCAAGGAATTGATTCCTCTTGCTGAAAAGAATCTGCATGACTTAAACGAGGATCTTGATCTAAAAAATCAGGCTCTTGATGATGTAATCATCGACTGCAGTATATTTTAGTTTTAATTTTCTATTTTCTATTTTTGTTTGCTATTCTGTGCTTTTTCTTTACATTTTATGTAGCTTTCAGAAAGTTGTGTTCTTCAGCTTCTGTAATTATGGATAGATGGTCATTGAGGAAATTACATGTGTTGCACACTCTACTTGTGTGCAGTGATATATTCCTGCCTACTGTATCATGTCTTCCTCTTTTATTTGCTTTTGGCTGTGGAAACAATGGTCGTAGTAGACCAAAGTATTTCTGGTATGCATTATAGAAATAAGATCATCTATATTTGTATTTACTGCCAGTTTTCTAATAAAAGATGTACTGCCTTAGAGAAGTATCCAATGTGGGGTGTGCCTACAGTTTTGAATCTTATCATTACCTAACGAGCTCTTGATAAGCCCTTTCAGATACGTCATCACCGTAAAAAAGACTACTATCTTAGAAATTAACACACGCATCCGTTAACTATAGCAATAATTTTTGAACCTCAAGTGAGGATTGTGAGCTTTTGAAGGTTATAGACTTAGTCATATTTGTTTGCTCAAAGTTGAATAGAGATGTTGGTTAATGGAATATAAACATCAGATATTTTAGTTGCTGATCTGATTGAAGGCAATGCATCATTATTTTGATTCCCATTCTGGGACTTTGTTTCTGTCTGGTGAGGAAATACAAAACTTTTCAGAGACTATTATTTCTTTAAGCACTTCACTTATGATTATGGCACTTAATAATTTTAAAAGCTGCATATGTTCATATACTTCTGCTGTTATAGCCACATTTGGACCTTATTTGCTGGAGGAATATGACCATGGGTAATTTTACTTTGACAGTGGGTATCTTTCTGTTAATATGTGTGACCAGAAACTGTAAATATTCCAAAAGATACAGCATTGGTGAAATAAGAACTTTTGAACTAGTCCTGTATCTATCTACCTCGTTCAATTTAGAGTTTATGTACTCGAGTAAGTGAAAAAAATATTTTAAACTTTTCTTCATCTTCTTTCTTCATCACAAACTTCTTGTATTGACAATCTTTTGTGCTTATGTAGTATGTACTATATAATTCTTCTCTTGTTAGTTGTGTTTTCAGTTATCTGATCACCCATCTTACCTTATCAAGGCTTCCTTGTGTACTTCTCCAAGAATTTTATATTGTCTTCTGCATAACAACTTCTTGCTACAGGTGCTGGGTGTACTGGCTCAAATAAAGGCTGAAAAGGATTCTGTTGATGCATTGATACAACCTGTAGAAACTGCTGACAGGCTGTTCCAGGAAATGCAAGCTTTGCAGAAACAAGTAAATGAACTGGAAAGCAAACTTGATGTTCAAGCTCAAGGTGCCAAATCCCTAGAAGAGATCATATCTGAGCTGAAAATTTTGGAAAAGAAAAGGTCTGTAGTAAAGGAATACCCTTTATCTCCTTTCTCTAAAATTACTACTAATTTTTGTCCTATTAGGAGATGTTTACTTTGAGTGATAGGATAGATTGTTAAAACATAAGATTGAGTATTCAAAGGATAAGATGGTCCAACAAGTTCAAAATTAATCAATCCTTCAAAGTAAATGGTAGATTAGCTTAGATTATTTTTGTCTATCCATCCTATCGTTCAAAGTAAACGCACCCTTAGTAGAAGTAGAGGTTTCCTGCATTGTGTTGATTTGTGCTCATCTGTTGGTCATTAGGAATACAATGATTGATGATACAGAGAAGTTAAGAGCTGAGCAGATCATCATGGAAAGAGAAATATCAACACTACAATCACGGTGGAGCATTTTAAGGAAGAGAAGATTAATGTTGCTAACATATTATCGAACATTAAAAGAGCAGAGGAGGAGTTAGATCGTCTGTTTGAAGAGAAAAGTCAAGTTGAGCTTGATTTGAAGGTAATCAGTTTTTCTTAAACAAGCTGGCATATAAGGACTAGGCTGATTTAAATCTCTTACATAAGTTCAAATTTGCCAAAGCCTCACATAGTAGATTTAGATACTCTGGAAGATAAGGTTCAGGTTTCCAAACATTGCTCTGAAAAATAAAGGCTGTTGAATGCCCTTGTATAGTTCAAATTAATTGTTTTTGATAAATTCAGTCAAGGATCTTGTGTTAGTTTGATGTTTTTGGGGCATATTAAGTACTTTGTCCCATACTCATGGTGAATTTGTAGTTTTTATTTGATGTTAGTTCAACTACATTCTTTAACGAGTAAGCATCATTTTGCTTTACTGCTGGGGTGAGGATCCTTGACTACATAAATGCATCACGTAAACCAGGCTTCATTGTCTCATACTTTGACATTTCTTGTTCAGCATTTGGAAGAAGATCTTGGTCCCTTGTCAAAGGGGAGAGAAAATTTGCTTGATGAGCACAAGAAGTTGGAGGCCAAGCTTACTCGTGAATATGAATTACAGGATGACAATTATCGAAAAAACCAACAGGAAGTTGATTTACTGCTTAAAATGCTTTCTACAATCAAAGAGTATGTTTTCTTGGCATAAGCTGGTGTTGATATTACTGTCTCATTGACATATCCTGTAACTAGCGTTGTTTTTTAGGAATGAGAGCTCCAGTAAGGGTGATAAATTGAAAGCACTACAAGCAAAACAAACCCTGTTGGAATCCAAGCTTACAAGTTGTAAAACCAGAATGAATGAACTTTTGGAGGACCTTGAAAGAGCAGAGACTTGATTCGTAATCAGGCAGAATTAAGACGCAATATACAGGAGAACTTAGATTACAGAAAAGCGAAAGCCCAACTGGATGAACTAACTCGAGAGATCGAATCACTTGAAGACAGTGTAAAAAATATCGGTGGTGTTTCAAAATTTGAATCTCTGCTTCTGAAACATTCTCAAGAACGGGAAAGTCTTCTGACAGAGGTTTGGTTTCTTGTGTAGAAGATTGCTCTATGAGTTTATCGTTCTAATTGCTAACCAAGATTTATGGAAAATAATCTAATTATATTTGATGTATACTGACCGAGGGCTAATATGCTGATATTGGAGAGATAACATGATTAGCGGTTTATTCTCGTTCTGTTAGAGAACTTTCACTTGTTTTTGGTTGTATTTTGTTATTTTCTTAACTTGTTTGCCTTTTAGTTTATTTTCTTTTGTAGGGTTGTTTGAATTAGTTAAGCATGTTGCTCTGCTCTCTCTATGGTTGGAATTCTGGTAACTGTTTTCACTAGCTAAGTCAGAAATTTTGGTTGCAGTTGAATAGACATCGTGGAACCTTATCCGTATACAAGAGTAACATTGATCAGAATAAAGCTGATCTTAAGCAGGCACAATACAAAGACATTGACAAACGCTATTTTGATCAACTAATTCAGTTGAAGGTGATTCATAACTCTAAGTTGCATCTATTTCCCTGCTCATGATCCTTCGCGAAGAATGTTGTTGGTGGTAGTAACTGTCAGTTTTTCCTTGTCAGACAACTGAGATGGCAAATAAGGATCTTGACAGATATTATAAAGCTCTTGACAAGTGAGCTCTTTAATAGCCTGTGATTCTTCTATTTTAATTTCTGTTGTTCTTGTTGTTAATCAGTTAGAAGTGATATGCCCTTTGACACACCATCGGCACTATCACATCATCTTCTGGCCTTTTCATCATTTCAGCATCTTTGTTGTTTTAGTTAATGACTTCCTGCTAGCCATAATTTGGTTATTGCAAAAAATATCAATATGATCTTTGTCGAGCAGTTGTTGTCATTGAACATGTTTTCTACTGTTTCTGCAGCTGCAGATTGTTCGCTGTTAGATATTAAAGTTTCACTTAACAACTAGTTGCGAGTTTACTTGCTCATCTGTGTCTGAGTTATCTGTCTGGTAGTTTCTTTTAAGCCCCTCTTAGTGTTAAACAAAAACATGAGTAAATTTGTGTTACTACTATTTAACCAAAAAGATGGTATTACTACTAAGTTAAAGGTCGATCACGGGAACTATGGATGTTTTCATACTTGGAGCTGGAAATCTAATGAAGTGTAGCGGACCAATTTGTTACAGTTATTTTGAAGGCATTGTAGTTGGGTTGTTCCTTTTCTGTTATTTGAAGTGTATGGGAAGTTTATAATGGTCAAGGTCTTAGAAATAGCTCCACTTGATTGTCTTGGGTATTACATCATATTTAACTTGACACCTCTTCCTTCTGCTGCACTTCCTGTGTTTCTGTACCACAAATGTTTCTCTTTATATAATATTCATACATATATTCATATCGAGAGGGAGAGAGTTGATAGTTGCAGATATACTTTGTTTAGTTCAAATTTGACTGCTTTACTGGTGTCATATTAATTATTCCCACTGGTCGAATAATATCCTTATTACACCTTTCACACTCCAAGGTTGTTTCCAATACATATCCAACTGAAATGCCTGGACTAGTAGTGCCTTCACTGTAACTCTTGTGTATGCTTTAGTACCACTAGAGTAACATGCGGGCAAAATACGAGTTAGGTGATAATAGGTCCGTCTTTCAAGTTGTCTCATGCTTCTCTGTTGAGGTCAAGCGAAACATGCTTAGTGAGCTAAAACAATTCTTTACTTTTATTTTAATGTGGAATATGCATTAATTATATCAGGGATTGTCTCTTTTTTTTAAAAAAATATTTTTTTATTTGTTTTCTTTCATTTTCATTAAGGACAATTTGTCCCTTCACCCTTAAGTAAGATGAGTTGTTTTTTTTGTCTTTAAAGATTCTAAGTGGTATAAATAGCAATATTTTAATAGCGTGTGTGGCAATATATTAATAGTTGGAGTAATATATTTATATGTTAATAGTTAATAAATATAATATAATGGTTTTATTTTTGTATTTAGAAAGTGAATTTAGGCGAGATTTGTAATTACTTATACATTATAAATTGACTCTTAGAGTTGAGTGTAGTAGCACATCACCTTTTTCTATTTATCTAGTCCTGAATGAATTTAATTTGCATTCTCTATTTGTCTAGTCCTGAGATAATAATGTTTGCAGTTTTTGTGTCATTAATCAATCTCATTATTCTCATTTCATTTTATACCGTTTCATGTTATTGTTGTCTAACAATGATAATGACTACAATTTCTTGATAACAATTTCTTGGATTCTTAAATTTTAGAGCACTCATGCGCTTCCACTCAATGAAAATGGAAGAGATAAATAAGATTATTCGGGAACTATGGCAGCAGACTTACAGAGGCCAAGATATTGATTATATTAGCATTCATTCAGATTCTGATGGTGCTGGTACTCGGTCTTACAGCTACAAGGTAAATTTGTTTTCAGTTTTCTTCTCTTTCTTCTTAAATAAGTTAAACAGAGCCTTTCACATTGGAAATATGCCAACAAAGCCGGTGGGGTATCGGTTTGGATTCTCTACCTCATCACCTGAATCTAATTTTTCAAGATAATCCTGAAGGGTCATGGCTAATGATTTTTGTTTCTGACATTGTCAATTAACCTAAATAACTTATAACATAATAACATTGATGGATGAAATCTTTTTTTGTCAAGAGGGGTATTCATTTCCAAAATGATTCGGACATGTGTCAGTATTATAAATTGTTGGCTATTGAGTCTTGAGCCAGCCATGTTGGTGTTTCTGGTGGTATTTAATATTCTGATTATCAGTTTTTTCTTTCTTTCTTTTTTCTTTTCTTTCTTTTTAAAAAAAAACTTTTTATTTTGTTGCATCTTCACGTAGAAGCTTGGGTATTGCATGGACCTCATCTAGTATACTATGATCGAATTGTAATAAAATCTCGCTAAAATTTTTGTACTTGGAATATTTCTCACTTAAGGAGCTGGTAAATGCCAACTTGGGAGTGCAAACAAGATTAATTCTAGGGCTTGCATTTAAAACTAAACAAGGCCTACCATCAACTGATCAATATTACTAAATGGCTCCTTTTGCTATTATCATATGAATGCTCTTAATGATAGACTTTAATGCACTTCAATGTCTTTTGGCATCTAAGCACAAAATTGAAGAATGTTCCCAATATTTCTTTGCTCTCATTTCTTGTTTCTTTGTTGATATCCAAGCTGCTTCTACTTTTTTTTTATCTTTTTAAAAAAAAACCAATTTAGTAATGACTTGATTAAATGCATGCAGTGTTGGCTAATTTATTGGGTATCAAATGATATGTAAGACATTGATCTATTTTAAGGATCCAACTACACATCAACTCTAGAACTAAAACCATATCAGACCCAGTCTTGTGGATGTTACATCTAGTAAGATACATAGTGCAATACCAACCATTTGTTTGCAACATGCACACGAGTATTTTTATAGATTATGAACTCTACTTTGGTGTTTCTGAATTTAGATTTGGTAATAGTAATACATCTTAGACCTATATGTCTTTCATGTTACTCTACCACTCAACTAATTTGGACAACCAACCAACCAAATCATGGCTAGCTTGGCATTTTTGAAAATTGACCAATATAGGAAGATGGAGGAAACTTTTGAGTTTTATGACCTTTTATTTATATTTTGCTGTTAATTTTACTTCTCTTGATGTCTAGCTTCTTATGGCCTATGCAGAGACTAGCATGCCGTTTTGTAAATAAGATTTCTCAGTTTTCTTGCAATATTCTATGTTGACGGTGACCAACCTTAAATTCTTGCTTGTTCATGGACTTGAGATGGAAGCTGTTGAGCCTTTTCTCAACATTTCTGTGCGTGCTTATTCAAACTATTTGTCTTGTCAAAGTGCAGGTGTTAATGCAAACTGGTGATGCACAACTAGAAATGAGAGGAAGATGTAGTGCTGGTCAAAAGGTAAAATCTAATTGGCATGACTAGAACGAATTTCGAATGATTTAATCTCATTCACTCCTTTTCCGGGTCAATGTTTTCCGTCGTTCCTTTTCAGGTCCTTGCTTCACTTATAATAAGGTTGGCGTTAGCGAAACATTTTGCCTTAATTATGAATACTCGCACTGGATGAACCAACCACAAACTTGGATGGCCCCAACTCCGAGAGTCTTGCTGCAGCTTTACTTAGGTACGTTTGACTTGTAAGCCATTAGGAGATCATTAGATAGCAATATCATTTCACATTTTCATCACCGTTTTTCCTGCAACCTAATCAGAATAATGGAGGATAGGAAAGGCCAAGAGAATTTTCAGCTTATTGTCATTACTCACGATGAGCGGTTTGCTCAACTTATCGGCCAACGGCAGCATGCTGAAAAGTACTATCGCATCACCAAGGATGACTAGTGAGGCTATATCTGAACCTTCTTTCCTCTGTAGCATATTCAGTTTCTTGGAACTAAATTTATCACGTTTTCTTCTGTTGCAGTCAACATAGCATAATTGAAGCCAAGAAATATTTGATTGACCTCTGTTGAGAGTAGCCCATTGTTGCTTCATTCAATTTATTGTACTTGTTAAGGTTTTCTGTGTAATTTGTTTTGTATAGATTGTATCAAAGCTTCTCTGTTGTTAACTATCTGCTTCTCTGACGTGTTACCATGTTTTTGGGTGAGATGCTGCACGTTTAACACTAACTGCTTGAGTTAAGACGAAACATTTAATTGCTTGGTGCCCCAAAAGTTGATGTCGTGTTTTAACATTGCAAATAGTTGGATTGAACGGGAAAAAAATTTGAAAAAAAACATTTCTAGCCGTGAATATTAGGTGTTTATGCACTTTAGTCGAAATGAAAATGAAAATAATTAGCAGTTTTACTTTTGATGAAAATATTATTTTAAACATATTTTGTATTAATTTTAATGTATAATTTCCTTTATGTAGTGCAAATATGCTTCGTATTGTTACGGATCATTATATGCAGAAAGAAAAATCAATTCAACCCACTCATGGAGCTTGTGCCTCCATCTCTCCGGTGAGTTTAGTTTAGTAAAGCTTTTCTCCATTTCAAACCCTAAAATTCGAGTTTGGTAATGAATTCTCCGCTTTATATGCATTTTGACAATTTTGAGATGCATGACAAGTAGCTAAAAGGGTTAATTGTCACTTACAGCTTGATAGTTGCCTGCACGGCAATTTTATAGGCTGATCTTGAAAAATGGCCAGATATAGTTCAATAATTACTATGTTATTACAATTTTAGTTCGGTTATATAAAGACATCAAAGAAAACATGATGTGGACTAATTGTGGATGATGGTGCCGTTAACTCTTGCAACATAATACAAACAATGTTTTCGTGCTATATTAATTTGTTTTTTAAATTATTTCCACCTAAAAGAAAAAGTTCAATTTTGCATGATTGCATCAACCTCATCTTAGGGAATAGTGGTGGGCTTTGTATGCTTTAATGTCAGAACTTGCTGAAATATCGGCATGTCGTATGCTCCGTATGTTGTATGTTGGGTTTGAATTTGGAGTTTTTATGATTTTTCTCTGCAATTTTTTTCAAATTCTCTCTCTTTCTACATTGACATACAAATTTACGTCATTCCTTCTACTCCATCAAATCATTAGTTTCCCTCTAATTCCTTTTGAATAATCCCCAAAATCATTCGCTCCTTCCTTTGCCATCTCATTTTTTGGTTTTTGATTTTTATATTTTCGCGATCTTTTGGGGTTTCAAACATAAGATTGGCAATTGGCTTTCAGATTCGCCGCAAAGTCCTCAGCCGCCACCGCAGTGTTAGACGGCGATGATGAGGTTGCCGACAAGAAGTAAAAGCAATGAAAAGGGATGCAACAGAAATGAAGAGAAGAGAGTGTTCATTTTCATAAAAATAGGTGGAAATTGTTTTCTTTAATATTGCAAAACCACGTTGTTTTGTAATATATGACGAGTTAGCAATCACATCATCCACTGTTTGTCCACATCATATTTTCTTTGTGTGTCGGTTACATAACAGGCTAAAGTGGTAATAACTAAGCAATTATCGGACAATATCTGCCTATGTTTAATGATTAGGCTACGAAGTTATCATATGACGAAAGATTAGACTATAAGTGACTAGTAACCCTTAATAAAAAGTTTTGGAAAACGATCTGTACATTTTGTTCGCATTTTGGTTTGGACAGGTTTGTTTGGATTAGATAGATTTAAAAATAAAATACTTCATTCGTCCACCAAAACGTGTATTTAATTCGTTTTCGATTCATCACCAAAATGTGACTTTCTTTTTTTAAACACCAACTTTACATTTTTACCTCAACTTATCCACCTATTTACAAAAAACACCCATGGCCCACTTTTTTTACACTCACAATCCATTATTATATTCATTTATTATCCCAACGACACACTTTTTTATACACATTTACTTTACACTCATTACAGCTTTTCTTAAACACGTCTACCAAAATCGATCGCGTTTTTGGTGGATGAAGGAGTATAAATTAGTGCTTATAGTTTCTAAAATATGAGAAATGTTTCTTTCTGTCAATTTGTCAGTTTAAAAATGCAACTCTAAAATTGCTATTTCTGAAGGTAACGATAAAAAGTAATCATAATTATAAAAATGTATAAAAATTAGTCATTGTTACTAAAAATACCAAAAATAACACAAACTGTTTATGTTGAGATCTAAATAACCCATGCTATCACTGATACACAATATACCAAAACTTTGAATTTTTTACTCAATTTTGATCTCTATTAGTTTTTAACGATGGAGCTGACTTAGATCTCCTTAATTTAATCCATGTAGCTCGAGCCATATTAAAGGTAAATATGTGCATTTATATAAAAGTGGCTGTAGTTTGTATGTTTTATAATTGTGATATAGTTTATCTTTACTTATATCAAATAGGCTAAAAATTATAATTGTCTCTTAAAGAGTGCTTCCAATATTTGATAAAATGCAATATGGTAAAAGAGTGTGTATCATGTTGTAGAGTTTATATATGTATAGGTTTCCTTCCATATCTAGTTACTTTAGAATTAAAGACCAAATTCTCTACACCATATTAGAAAATGTGAAAAATGTATTCCCTCCGTCCCACCCAAGACGATCCATTTTTTGGCACGGTTATTTAGGAGAATGACATAAAGTGATAAAAAGTAGATATATCTCACAACTTTTGAAGAGATAATTATTTCCTAAAAAGAAAATACGCCATCTTGGATGAGACAACCCAAAAAGGAATACAAACCATCTTGGATGGAACGAAGGGAATAATATATTTACGATGAATTCATCAACTTTTATAACAAATTCTTTTGAGTTCAACAGTTTATAGGTTAAAACTTTAGAGATATATATACGAGAGTCTCGTCAATATACTACATTTTTCTATCCAGTACATTCTCTATGTTATGCTTTTCCAAATATCCCATTTTCCCTCGGGCTCGAATTTTGTTTGCTTGCATTGTATGACGTAGATATTTACTCTGCTGAAACCACACCAATTATAATTTTTTCCTAATAAAAAATCTCAACCAAATTGAATGTCACAAATACTGCCGAATACCAGAAATTTTTGAAGGCGGCTTGAAAATTCTACTCAAACCCATGTAATGATGAAATAATAAGAATAAACAAATTACTGCTAGTATTCCAACTTCCATCACCAGCTACAACTTTCAACAAGCACAAGAATATTCGATATACCTATACTACTAAACGACCGAAACACTTAGTGAATACACGACTTATTCCTTTAACCCAAATGCATATTGGGTGAATTGAGAGCCACAATTTAATTATAAAACAATTGCAGAGGCTTATATATGAATATATATGCTGTTGAGTTCTTCGACTTAGTCCTTGTACTTCATCTCAGACATCTTGAACCCTGGCATGTCAAATGACGATGAAAATTTCTCAACATCGGCCTTGAGCTCTTCAATCTCTTTGTTGTTAACAAGGCCCTTGTTGAAGTCCTTCAATAGTTTACCATGCTCCTTCTGAATATTCAATGTGATGGTCACAGCCCTGTGAAGGAATTCGGAGATCTGCTCGAAGTCTTTCTCGACCAAACCTCTAGAGGTCATGGCTGGAGTACCTGCAATACAATATTTAATACTTCAATATATCTTCATCAATCAAGCAACTCGTACTGAACGGTGATGTTTATTTTGGATGATTGCTTAGATAGATAAAAAAAACGTCAGTCCACCACATAATTTGATGGATATAACAATCTTGAGTTTGTTTGATCGTCTAATCATTCAAATACTCACTCACATGTATTGTCAATCTAATATATCATCCAAAGTAACTCATAACCAGTTACTCTGATCTGGCTAACAAAACTCAAAACATTGTAAAAAGTGATTTAAATATCATGTAAGTGCCACTATATCTTCAAAGAATGTGTATCATTTAGTGTAACATTCAACCAGCGCTAGAGTAGTAATGATGTTTAGTAAAATAAACACTTTTTTGTTTTCCCACATTGCACAGAAGGCTCAGTAGAGTTCTTGGAGTTATTCCCACTTTAGTTAATGTGATGACTGCTAAAATTTCATCTTTACTTAAAATTAAACAAGAAGATATATATAATGATGCTCACCGATACGAACCCCTCCAGGGGATAACGCACTACTGTCACCAAACACGGCATTCTTGTTGACAGTAATGTTGCATAGGTCGCAGAGTTTTTCAACCTTGTTGCCTGAAAAAACCCACAGCAGATGAGTGATGCATAAATAGAACTTATGACTAGCTGAATATTTTCTGAGCAAAACCGAAACCATAGCTGTTACCTGTCAATCCGAGAGGGCGAAGATCCCATAGAACCAAGTGGTTCTCGGTTCCACCAGTGACAATACTGTACCCCTTGCTCATAAGATAGTTACCGACAGCAACAGCATTTGCCCTGACTTGCTTAGCATACGCCTTGAATGCAGGGGTTGCCGCCTGTTTCAAGGCCACAGCAAGAGCACCGATCTGATGATTGTGCGGACCTCCCTGAAGAGAGGGAAACACAGCAAAGTTTATCTTGTCCTCAAAATCATACACCGCATCTTCCGGCTGGCCCTTCTTTGGCGGCTTGGGACCCTTCCTGTAGAAGATCATGCCAGCTCTAGGACCCCTCAAGCTCTTGTGCGTGGTGGTCGTGACTATGTCACAGTACTCAAAAGGATCAGCTGCTTCCTGAAACCATTCAGCCATAATGATAATTACCAGATTGAAGCACCAATTTGCTACATTTCTTGCATTCTGAATTATTTAGCAAGATCATCACATCTTGAATATGGCTACAATAAACCATTAAATCTGCTCTGATCTGAAAATTCTGATGGAGTTTGGCCAAGCTAATCACATAACAAGTAAAATGCACATACAGCAAATTGATGTCCACTTGAAAATAAATGTCCACTTGAAAAATAAATACAAATCACAAACCAATTGATACTATATTTACCATCAAGCAAAAACAATTTCAACCACTTAGGACTATATAGCACACCTAATTAGTGCTAAAACATGTATACACCTGGATGCATGTTGCATCCACCCTAGGTTTATTAATCTTCAATTGGTATTTATTAATCACAATTATGATTTAATTAGGGTGGATCCCCCGAATGTGCCTCGCTGATTAACTAATCATTTCATTCATTTATGTGTGATTTCGTCTGCATGGATACATGATGTATATGAAAACCATGGATAATAGATAAATAAATAAAAAAACATAAGCATACATTCTAGATCTGAAAGAGACATTCAAACTATAATCTTCAAAACAAACAAATCAGTAATCCAAAGAAAATAATAATATAATCAATAATCACACGTATAGCAAAACGATGAAATAAAATCAATCGCAATGCCCAGATCACGCTTAGATACCTTTCAAACAAATCATTCTCCATAATTGGAAATAACACAAAATTGATTCAAAAATCGAGTGGTACCTGAGCAGCAACGAGTCCACTAATATGCGCCATATCGCAGAGCAAGAGAGCCCCGACCTTATCCGCAACCTCCCTAAACTTCTTGTAATCCCAATCCCTAGGATACGCACTCCCGCCGCAGATGATCATTCGAGGCCTGAAATCCAAGGCCTTCTCCTCGAGGCGGTCGTAATCAATGTAGCCGGTCTTAGGGTCGACCTTGTAGGGGAGAGACTCGAAGTAGATGGAGGTGGCGCTGATCTTCTTGCCGCCGGAGGTGTAGTAGCCGTGGGTGAGATGGCCGCCGGAGGGGAGGTCGAGGCCCATGATGCGGTCGTGGGGGTTGAGGACGGCGGTGTAGGCGGCGAAGTTGGCGGGGGAGCCGCTGTAGGGCTGGACGTTGACGCCCCACTTGGTTGGGTCGAGGCGGTAGGCGTGGAGGGCGCGGGAGCGGGTGAGGTTCTCGATCTGGTCGATGAACTCGTTTCCGCCGTAGTAGCGGTTACCGGGCATGCCCTCGGAGTACTTGTTGGTGAGGGCGCTGCCGAGGGCCTCGATCACCGCGAACGAGGTGAAGTTCTCGGAGGCGATCAGCTCGATGCCGCGGCATTGCCGACGCTTCTCTTTCTCGATCAGATCGTGGATGTCGGGGTCCACCACGGAAAGCTGGGTGTTGCCCCACTCGGAAACGGGATCCATTTCGAGGTGGTGGAATTAGAATGTCGTGTGTGTGCGCGCGCGTGAAAGAGAGAGAGAGAGCACAGAGTGAAAGTGGGAGGTTGAGGTTTCATTTAAGGAGGAGGATATGGTGGCAATTTTGAATGACCTTAGGTTGTTGGGAGGGACTTTTTTCCTTTTTCTTTAAAAATAAAAAAAAAAATCTACCAACTCTTTTTTCTTTTCCTATTAAAAATGGTAGAGGTTGGTGTATTTTTCTTGCTTTAAAAAAATAATAATAATAAAAAAGAGAGAATAATTTTGGTGTGTAGGTAAAGGGGTTGGTAGTTAATTTAAGTAGTGATTATTAAAAAGGATGGACTCCCTGGATCTGCGGAATTTCAGAAACACCAATTTTTGATTACTTACAAGGAAAAATTACAGTTTAATATTTAAATTATAGATCGTTAGCAAAGATGTCTCGGCCTATACATAATTATAATCAAATACATGAATTACTGATATTTTAACAAAAATATACAAACTATTTATAATTAGACTTAAATACTAGAATTATCACAAAATTATATATATGTCATAAAATTTAATTTTTATAAGGAAAAAGTGACTCCTGATTCGTGAAACCGTTATGCGAATTGTAACACAATATGAACTAGCATCAAAAGCACGTCGTTCGCTTTCTAAAATTTGAAAATAATAATAATTCCTAATCAATCATGTAATCTTTCCAGGGTTGAAAATTAGAGTTTGTGATATATTTTAATTTTGTGATAGTTCAATATTAATTGTAAATATATATAGTTTAGAATATTTTTGTTAAAATGCCAATGGTTAGAATATTTGATTGTAATTATATATAGTTTGGACCATTTCCATTAAAATTTTTATACTTTGAGTATAATTGTAGTTTTCTCTCACTTTAGTTACATAAGTTTATAAAATATACTTTTTTTTCCAATTTCTGTCATGGGCCTCATGGCTGGATGTCGGTGATTGTTGTGTGATAGGTTAAGGCAAATCTTTTTTTAAAAGAAAATGAGAGTG
This sequence comes from Salvia rosmarinus, assembly GCA_036937905.1. Classification (NCBI taxonomy): domain Eukaryota; kingdom Viridiplantae; phylum Streptophyta; class Magnoliopsida; order Lamiales; family Lamiaceae; genus Salvia; species Salvia rosmarinus. Next base: position 144,679 of record JAODLM010000673.1, read on the forward strand.
TAAGTTTTATGCTATATTGATAAATCTTAATTTCGTTAGGGAAATAAATGCACGATGAACATAAGGGATTTACGTGGTTCGATCTTTGAATTAGATCTACGTCCACGGAGCAAAAGAGAGTGTATGCGTGTTGATAATATGAGGAGCGATTACAAAGAGTGTAGATGCCTTCATTTTCTTCTTTAATCTAGCTCTATTTATACATATTCATGAAGTTGAGTTCGACTCTGACTCTGATACCAAGTTGAGTTCGACTCTGATAAGGATTCTTTTAGATATGCATCCAATCTTCTACGCTCCAATTGCGATTAGAGTTATAGTTGGTCGAGAGTTTCTCGGTAGAACTCACATAGCCGAGCTTAACGTCGGTTCATATATTATCGCGATCTTGGCCAGAATTGGTAGTATCCCATCATATCCCATCATATACCTTCTATAATGTTTTGTCCTTGGATGCTGTCATGTGACAAATTATCAGATCTCAATAGATTGAGATCATATTATCGGTCAAAATGTATATGTGCTTCAAAATGTAGCGGAGTGAACAGTAATTCGACGGAATAGCGAATGAGTTGGAAGAAGAGGATTCGAAAGAGTTGATTTTGAGCAATTGGTAGCATGGCGACCAAATGGTAGGCTTAAGCAGTAGGTGGTTGGCGGAATTAATTATGACATATAGAGATTGCACTCTAGACTTTTTTCGATGGTTGGTAAATTCTATGTCGTGGCGACGAATTCAAACTTTTTATAGTAAAGATTCATTTATTTATAATTTATATAGATATATAATAAAAATTCAAATTACAATTCAAAATAAATAACAATAATACCATTTAATTTATATTGCAATATTTAAAAATAAAGTTAAACACAACTACTTCATAATAATTTTCTTCTATTATTTGAGGTTGGAAAATAACTCCATTAACCGATGAAGAAGAAACATCCAAAATAAGAGACGATTAATCGTCCCATTTTATCTAAAAAATAATAGTAACATAATTTGAAGTGAGCTATAATTTCAATCTTCTAAACGGGGAGGAAGGGCTATGAACACAAAATTTGATGAATTTGAACTTCAATTACTCATTGCGTAGATAATGTTTTTGATAGAAAAGTTGGTGAGTGGAGTTTTTCTCAATTGAAATTACCAAACACCAATAAGTTTGACATTATGCTCCCTTATTTGAGTATTACCAACTTATTTGGAGAATCATTCAACGATAAATCGATTACGACATTAAATTAATTAAACTAAAGTAATTTGTCAATGTTTCACCAAACTCGCACCAACTTTAGCCAAATAGGGGATCTACCACTATGACTATTCCCTACCACTACGTTCCAAGTTACCACTTTAATATCTATATATATATATATCTAAGGCATGGAAATAAAGTTATCATTTAAAAAAATTTGTCTAGAAAAGATATGACTTATCCGTAAGATGGAAATCCCATTGATATGGTCTCCAACCCATATAATAATAATAATAATAATAATAATAATAATAATAATAATAATTATTATTATTATTATTATTATTATTATTATTGAAGAGCAAGAAAAGAGTGTTATAACTTATATATTTGTACCACTTATCAAGTATTAATGTATTAGAGATGAAAATGTACTTCATTAAAATTTTAGAAGAGTTAATAGTCAATAATGTGCCAACATTCGTACATAGTCTAAAAAATGTTTCAGCATTTAAAATGTTGTATTTTGTGCTCAATGTTTGTATAAGTCTCAAAAAATATCTCGCGTCTAATTTTACATTATCGAAAATTTGACATAGAATATTTCACTTGACATATACCTAATTAAAAAAAAAGGACAAAAGAAAAACAATTTCCACATGCTATTTGATTGCAAAACGGCAGCATTGGCATCAATCTCACCTTATCCCACCCCCATTCCTCTGTACTTCTAAATTCTAATCACAAAAAAATTTAGATTACACCATTGAAAACATTGAAGAAATCCAATCTTTACATCCCAAATTATCATATGGTGCTTCAGTTTTTGGAATTTGATTTATAATAAATAAACCAATACATATTATATAAATAGAATGTTAATTTGGTATGCGATTTGGAGCAGCATTGGTACGTAGTACGTACAGTGAAATGGGGTTGTGTTAGACTGTTGGAGATAGTTTTTAGAAAGAAAAAGAAATTAATCCAAAGTAAAAATAATAATGAGGATTAGTCCACTTCATCAAATGGTATAAAAATTGTCATCTCAATTTTCCAATCAAATGGGGTAATAGTATGAGTGAAGTGATCTCAGCTTCTAAATTTTTTTACTTCGGATATTAATTATTTTATCAATAAATTAATAGATGCACGGAGATAACACAATTTACATTCTCTTTCGTTATTGACAAATCAAAATGTTCACGTCTATATTAGGTAAACACAAAGTTTCCTCGGCTTTTCACTTTCATACGCACCGCTCACACACACACATGTATATGTGTTTGTGTTGTATATATTTTGAATCACGTAAAACCAATGTTTTGAAAATTGGACCGAATATTAAATCAGTTAATTATTTGGGTCACTGGTTCGATCGATCGAACCGTTATTAAAAATTGGATGACCAGTAAGTATTTAATTTTTTATATTTATGATGTATTTACTTTAAAATATATAAATATGTAGATTAAACATTAATATGATAAATTTAAATAAAATTTTAAAATTTCTATACATTGTATCAATCAAAAGTAGAAAAAATAAATCATCAATATTTATTCATTAGTATTTACAAGAAAAAGTTAAATAATAAGAATAATTTCAAATATTGATTAGTTCTTACCACCATCTTCTTTTATATTATAACAACCATTTACATGAATTTCAGTTCAACAATAATATTGATTAATGATAATAATTTTAAAAATATTAATTGTAAATGAAGTAATAATAATTTATTTAATATTTAAGTCAATATTGTAAGCAATTAAATTAATTAACCAAAGAATTGAAATAAAAAGCTTTAAATTGGTGAGTTAGTTATTATGTTAGTCTATCAACTCAATTGTTATGGGTTCGAATCTTGTAACATAATTTTGCTGATTTTGCAATTATTATTTAATTTAATAAAATTGGTTTGATTTACCGGTTTAACTGGTTTGTCACTGGTTTGACGGTTGACACTGGTTTTATAGGAATATGAAATTTCTTTGAAATCGGACCGCTCAACTGACCAGTTCCTAGTTAAATGGGTTCAACTGGCTGATACATTGCATAATACAAGTAATAGTGTCTGTATTTATGTGTGTGTTTGTATTTATATATTGAGAGAGCCAAAGACTACGAATGGGGCCATTGACAGTTGTATCTGTTGAGCAAAAACTAGATCTGGATCTCACACACACATACACACATTTGATATTCCTACCAAAATAGCAAGTGCTATGCCATTAGCACCGACTTTTTATTATTCTATATAATATCATGGACTTCAAATATCTTCATCCAATTAATTTAGACAGAGATACCAAGTTTTATTTTGAGATAATTGTAATATAAATTTCAAAACTATCTTCATCCAATTAATTTAAACAGCGATCAAGTTTTATTTTAAGATAATTGTAATAGAAATTCAAAATTTGGATGTTGTTGCAAATTAGTTTCTATCATGTCTAGATCTTTCGATTTGTTACAAATCCGATCTTATAACTTTTTTTGCACGAGTTTGAAGTTGAGATTTCGACATTCATCCAATGTCAAAACTCAAAATTTATTGCGGACTTTTGAAGCCCATTGTTTTGCTTGTCTTCCCTTGTTGCCAATTTCGTCTTCGAATGTCTGGCGACTAAGTAGTTGAGTCAGGAGTTGATGCGATTGAGTTTGAGCTTTATGATGGTTCGAATTGCATTTTCAGACGTTTGACGATGAAATTAATAATATGGGAAGACAACCCATATAATGGGCTTTAAAAAATTATCAATCAATTTTGAGTTTTGAGTTTTAACGTGGTGGATATGTAATAAAAATAGAAGGGTCAAATTTACAACAAATCCATAGATTGTAGAAACGCTTTAAAGTTTTGAATAATTTGCAATAATCGAAAGTTCGGAATTTATATTGTAATTCTTCCTTTTATTTATGATTTATTTTTTGAGTGGTAATATCTGAATTTATTTGTGGAACATTATCAGTGTCTCACTATAATGCAACCAATCCGATTATATTCACTTGTACAAAACTGGTTACGAATTAAAACTATAGAATGCTTTATCAATTAATAATTAAATTCCAACTTTTCGAACTTATTGCATTTTAGATTTAATTTTTAAGATATTGCAACCATTGGATTAGTGGTAAATTTCTTTGAGATGATGGTTCTATATTAAAACTTAAAATTGATTGGAAGTTCATTATGTCGATTTATCGTCTTCAAGTATTGTCAATTTAATCATCAGACATCTAGTATTGCAACTCGAATTGCCAAAAAGCCCTCATTTACACTCAACTTCAAACTAACTTATCCAGCCATCATATGTACGAAGGCAAAATTGATAATACTAGAGAACAATCCAAATAATGGGCTTCAAAAGTTTTCAATTTATTTTGAATTTAGAATTTAGATGAATATTTCAATATCAGCTTCAAACTCGCACAAAAAATCCGGGGAGATAAATTTACTACAAACCGAAAATATGGACATTATTGAAATGTTGGGTTAATTTGTAATAAGGTCAAAAGATTGGACTTTAATTAGCAATTAATCCTAAAATGATTGTTGCACATATGTAGAGATACCAATCGGCCAGCACTGTCGAACTATCGATTCATTATGGACCAATCAACTCATTTTTTTTCAAGCTAGATTTTTTTTCAACATTTTGGAGCGTATTCACATGGAAGTGAGTGTAGCTATGGGCATACTTTAAGCCTTATAACACCGATAGCAAGATTGTTGCCAACGCCATAAGATCACCTAAATCGGACAACTCTTACATGGTGTTGGCTAAGCTTATTTTAAAGAGTTTATACGATGTAATATCTCAAAAACTTATAAGTTGTCAAAGTATTTGAATAATTAAGCTTATAAATTAGGGAAAAAATCGTGAGTTATAAAGAGAAAATCATAGTTAGAGAAAGAAAATATGATGAGAGGTGAACTCAATAGTGTATATAAAGAAAATAATGAACCATAATAAAATTATTTTGTTAAATTCATTATTACTTATAAGTTTATGAAAAAATAAGTTGGGGTTGAACTATTTAGATGATGTTTGGGTGAGCTTATAGGAGCTTATAAGTTCATGTAGAGTGTTTGACAAAATAAGTTCTTAAACAACTTATAAACTGTGAAAATAAACTCCAACAACTTATAAGCTCTCCTAAAAATAAGTTGCACAATCTCAACTTATTTTTTTATAAGCTTATAAGTAATAATTATTTTATCAAAATAACCTTACTATCATGGACGGATCCAGGTAGGGACTGCACCGGGCTCCAGTCCAGTGCAAATCCCAAACTTTTTCTTACGTCTATGTATTATATTAAGTCCAATTCAAAATTAGTCCAGTCCAAAATAATTAAAAAATTAAAACAAAGTTGTTATTGTTGGATTTTTTTATATTTTTGACCCATGAGAAAAACTCATGAGCCCATGAGAAGGTTATAAGAATGAAAAGGGTCAGCCACCACTTTTGAAGGGAGAAATTGGAGCAGTCAAAATAGAAAAATTCGTAGCCTTTTTTTCCCCTGTCGGATTTTCAGCGCACATCTTCAAAAAAAATCCGTTTTCCGGAGATTGAATCGTTAGATTAGCGTGATTTTGGACGTAAGTTTCACAAGATCTCGGGCGAACGTTGTGGACAAGTGGAGATCGGATTTTGAGATTCGTAGGTCGGTCGTTGATCCGAATGATGATAATTTCGATGATATTTTCTTGATCTTTGCTCGATTTTGATTCCATACATCTTGATGTGCTTATTTTCGAGTGTATGATATTTTGTATGCCTAATATAATCTAAAAAGATTGTGTCTCGCCCATTGTTGATTATAATTGATTTAAATGGCTCTAGTAGTCCGTGGTTTTTCATCTATTTCGTTTTGAGAGGTTTTCCATGTTAAAATTTTGTGTCTCCTTATTATTGCGTGCTACTTGTTTTGAGCGACGATATATGATGTTTTAGAATACCATATTTATCTGCATCCTAAAAGGTTCATACAGTCGCGAAAATTAACCAAACAAATGTGTCATATTCTTCCTCAAGACCGATCCGCTCAAGTGTTTGTTGTTGTTGCTCTCCGCCCATTCAAGTCACAAAGTTCAAGTTCAATCGCATGCAAGTTTTGCGGTGGTTTGGTGATGGATTCTCTAAAGTTTACGCTAAAGAAGAGTTTATATTGAAAGAAATTTTATTAAAAATATAGATATAAACTCAATTATTGATGGATTTTGTGTATTGAAATCTCGCAAGAGAACTTATGAAAACCTAGAAATATTTAGCATTTATGATATTTAATACGTCGAAGTACTTATTTTTCAGCCCACCCCATCATCAACTTCTGGATCCGTCCTTGGTTACTATGGTTCGTTATTTCCTGCATATATACTATCAACTTCACATATTGTCAATTTTCTCTCTAACTATGATTTTCTCTATCTAATTCGTGATTCTTTCTCTAGTTTATAATCTTAATTATCCAAACACTTTTGCAACTTATAAGCTCTTGAGATATTATATCTTATAAGCTCTTGAAACATCTTATAAGCTCCTAGAACTTATAAGCTCTTAAAAATAAGCTTAGCCAAACACCCTCTTATTTTTAGGCGAACTTATAAGTTGTAGAACTTATTTTTACAACTTATAAACTGTTTAAGAATTTATTTCACCAAACATTTTGCATGAGCTTATAAGTTCCTAACTATTATAAGTTGCTTTGAAGTGATTATAAACTTAACCAAACAACTTTTTAGTAGAGCCTCCAGACTTTATGGCAGCACATCTACCTCTTATGATCTTAATAATATTACTTTGTAAAAGTGATTTAACATTAATTTATTTATTCTCTTTCAGCAACATTTGTAAAAAGCAATTTCACAACTGAATACAAATAAAATAAAATTATGTGACGTGTCTCAAGAGTCTCGAAATTATTATTAACGTAAAAATTTGTGTAAGATTATTTTATGAATAAAAAAATCATAATATAGATAAATATTCCATTCCAACTTATTATCTAATGATATAATAATAATTTTGTTAATATCTATTTGTATTTTAAAATCCAGATCTTTTCTAGGTTGTCATATCAAAATCTGTGTACGATCGATAACATAAAATTTATTAATAATACTTCCTTCATCTATCAAAGTATATCACTTTTCTCATTTTTGATCTCCATCAAAAATATATTACTTTTCTTTTTATAATACCATTATTTATAATCTCACAATTATTCATTATTTACTAAAATATTATTTTTTCCACTCACAGTTCATCATATAGTGTGACTATTTCTCCACTCAAACAATATTCACCAACAATTTTATTAAAATCCAGATTCACTAAAAATGATACACTTTTAATAAACGAACAGAGTAATATTTGGTTGTAATATCACTTTTAGTGGACAATGGAAGTAATATTTGGTTGTATTCGGATTCACATCTGAATCCCATGGCCCTTGGGATCTCGAGCGTTAATGCTCGTCATCATATCTTCATCGAGGTAGTCTCTTATACAGTCATCTGTATATATAGACTTTGATAATTTTATTCATTATAAATGATATTTGATACTTTTTTTCAATATAAATGATAATTAAGCAAATAATATTTCTCTTTAATATAAATGATAATTTTCTTAGTTATAAATGATATTTTATCATTCCTTAGGTGCAAATAGATGTAAATAAATTTTTGTCTTCTTCGTCTCTACACCCCATTGGCCCATTCCCACTGTTTTTTCAAATAAAAAGAGAAAAAGAAAAATATACATCATCCCCCTCCCCCCAACAACTCTTTTACCAAATCTCAGATCCACCAAACCCTCCAAATCTGAACCGTACATTAAATACTCTGAAACCTATTTATATCCCCTGCTCACTCCACTTATGCATACCAATTTCTGCGCCTTCTTCTTCACTCCCAAAGAAGAAAGAAAAGCGTCACGAAATCTAAACCTCAACCCCAATTCTTCTCCCAGCCATGGCGCTTCTCATCGAGAAGACCTCCTCCGGGCGCGAGTACAAGGTGAAGGACATGTCCCAGGCTGACTTCGGCCGCCTCGAGATCGAGCTGGCAGAGGTCGAGATGCCCGGCCTCATGTCCTGCCGCACCGAATTCGGTCCCTCCCAGCCCTTCAAGGGCGCAAAGATCACCGGCAGCCTCCACATGACCATCCAGACCGCCGTCCTCATCGAGACCCTCACCGCCCTCGGTGCCGAGGTCAGATGGTGCTCCTGCAACATCTTCTCCACCCAGGACCACGCAGCCGCCGCCATCGCCCGCGACAGCGCCGCCGTCTTCGCCTGGAAGGGCGAGACCTCCAGGAGTACTGGTGGTGCACCGAGCGCGCCCTCGACTGGGGCCCCGGCGGCGGCCCAGACCTCATCGTCGACGACGGCGGTGACACCACCCTCCTCATCCACGAGGGGGTCAAGGCCGAGGAGGAGTTCGCCAAGTCCGGGAAGCTCCCCGATCCGACCTCCACCGACAACGCCGAGTTCCAGATCGTGCTCACCATCATCAAGGACGGATTGAAGGACGATCCGAAGAAATACACCAAGATGAAGGAGAGAATTGTCGGAGTCTCGGAGGAGACCACCACCGGAGTCAAGAGGTTGTATCAAATGCAGGCCACCGGCGCTCTGCTCTTCCCCGCCATTAATGTCAATGACTCCGTCACCAAGAGCAAGGTATGAATTTTTTATTTTATTGCAGATCTAGTTTAGGTAGATCTATATACACTCAATTGTATACATATGCATTTACATATTTATGCGTGGTAGATCTAGAACTTTATGTAGATCACCTAGTTCAGATCATATGTTTCTAAATGCATCTACATCTTCATTTCCAATCCTCGTTAGTTCTGGAATTCTATTTTTTAAAATGTTCTGTTAAATTTAGAATGTAATCGATTTTTGCCCTGTTTTTAACTGTTAAAATTGGTTTTTGTGTTACTCTGTTTACAGAGTTGGCTCATTGTTGTTTAAATAGTAGATCTGCATTGTCGATTTATGCATAATCATTACTGATTAATACATGATTCTTTTCTCGTAGTATGATCAAATAGCTTATATCCACTTTCAGATTACCATTCTTTATAAGGCAAAAACTTTTAAATGCAATTAGGGTTCACCAATCCCCAGTTAGGTTTATTAATCACAATTAGGATTTAACTATGGCGGATGCATAATCATATACTGATAATTGTCGTATTCTGCTTTTACCAGTTTGATATCTTGTATGGATGCTGGCAATGAGATTCATTTATGGTCTGACATTAAAATTTTTATTCGATAATAATACTAATAACTCTGCTATTATGGTTTTGCCAGTTTGACAACCTGTATGGATGCCGTCACTCATTGCCCGATGGGCTAATGAGGCCACCGACGTGATGATCGCCGGAAAGGTCGGTGTCGTCTGCGGTTATGGAGATGTTGGAAAGGGCTGCGCTGCCGCCTTGAAGCAAGGCGGTGCCCGTGTGATCGTGACCGAGATCGATCCCATCTGCGCCCTGCAGGCCCTCATGGAGGGCTTCCAGGTCCTCACCCTCGAGGACGTTGTCTCCGAGGCCGACATCTTCGCCACCACCACCGCAACAAGGACATCATAATGCTCGACCACATGAGGAAGATGAAGAACAACGCCATCGTCTGCAACATTGGCCACTTTGACAATGAGATCGACATGCACGGCCTCGAGACCTTCCCTGGGGTGAAGAGGATCACCATCAAGCCCCAGACAGATCGGTGGGTGTTCCCAGACACCAAGACCGGCATCATCGTGTTGGCCGAGGGACGCCTCATGAACTTAGCTGCGCCACCGTCACCCCAGCTTCGTCATGTCATGCTCCTTCACCAACCAGGTCATTGCCCAGCTCGAGCTCTGGAACGAGAAGAGCAGCGGCAAGTACGAGAAGAAGGTATACGTGTTGCCCAAGCACCTCGATGAGAAGGTGGCGGCCCTTCACCTTGGGAAGCTTGGGGCGAGGCTCACGAAGCTGTCCAAGGACCAGGCCGACTACATCAGCGTCCCCGTCGAGGGCCCATACAAGCCTGCTCACTACAGGTACTAAGCGGAGATGGTTGTTGAAATGGGGGAAAACAGCATACACTGATCAGCATCATGGTTTCTTGAGCTATTTGGGAGTTGGTTTGATGACTTGAAAAATAAGTTGGAAGATGATTTTAGTCATCACGGTGGTTTGATTATTTATTTTTTCTGTTTTCCTTTTGAGCGTTTGATGATAAAAAGATGTAGTTGCTGCTGCAGATGCATTATTGCGTTTGGCATCTACAATATATATTCGATTATGAATGATATATCATTCTGATCTTAGAAGAGTTTTTTTTTTCCATTTCCATTTCCATCGCCGTAATTCAAGTGTGTTTTAGTAGCATTGCAATTGAAAATTTTCAGCAGTGTATTTTTGTGTCAGTCTGCCTACTTTTTTTTTTTTTTAATATCATTTAAATCTAAATGTTATTCTGTTCGTTTCTGAACAAGTGAGCTTAGACCTCAAAATTTGTATACTAAAAAAACGAACACTTTTAATATTCTTTTACCCCTATTTATATCATAAGGAAAATCGAAAAAGTAAAATATTTGCTTCGAAGCGATTAAAATGAAGAGGAAAAGAAAACAACTTCCTTCTATAAATGTGCTTGGACGAGCTTCCATTGAAAGCTAAAATTGCACTCAACAATCTCAACAATCACAATTTTAACTTGATAAATTGACAATTTTAACCTGATAAATTGACTTTGTGACAATTTTAATCTAATAAATTAATAATAACTCAATCAAGCCCAATGAATTGATTTTGTGATAATTTTATCCTGTAATTGATTTTTGCACCAAAAAAATACAATCGGCATCGAGAAATGACATACATAAATCACAAGTTAGAAACGTAGTTGGAAATGATTTACGGGCTATTTGTTATTTCTGATATCAATTGTGTTTTTTGATGCCGAAAAATCACTTACTAGCTAAAATTATCACAAAATCAATTCATTAGGCTTGATTAAGCAATTATTAATTGATTAGGCTAAAATTGTTACAAAGTCAATTTATTAGGCTAAAATTTTATATTCCTCCCCAAAAAAACCTCTGTGCAAATTAATTAAACTCCTCAAAAGTCTCTTAAAAAAAATTCTTTCTAAGAAGCGTATTCGATCAATTCTCTTGCACGGATTAATTGGCAAATATCACGAACCAAAAATGATTAAATATTGTTAGCTATTTAGTATTTTCTGAATTATATTACTTTAATACCCTATTCAGTAGTAGTATAAAAAAAACTCGCGCATTGCTCGGACGATGATGTACCGGTAACAATAAAAGTAGGGACAAAAAACAAACTTCAAAGCTATTTAGAATAGGCAACCTTAAAGATGAAACAGAAACAGGGGAAATATAGTGAAAAATGTCACGACGACCAGGGGCGGATCCAGAAATTTAGTGTAGGGGACTGAGTATAATACGTATGTAGTCGGGGATGGACGTAGAAAAATTTTACTAGTTGTATTTACTTGATACTCTAAGAGAATGATTATGAGAGATGATGAGTGTCGTCTCATTTGAGTGCAGATTACACTTTTTATTTCAGTATATATTCATTCTCTACTTATATAATTATTTCTTTTAATTTCTGTAGACGTCTTTCAACTTGTTTTTTCCTTGCCCCACCTAACCTCATTATACAAAATTATCTTGAACATAAATATTTTTTGTATGAAAAATATGAGATTTTAAATTTGGAGTTCATCCATTATTGGTTATATTAATATTTGTAAATATTGATTTTTAATTCTAATTAAAATATTAATTAACTAAATGATGTTAAGTCTAGATTTTTATATAGCACTTTTAGAGGATTTTTTTTTCTTCAAATTTTATCACTTTTCTGCACGAAATATTATATAATTTGTATATTTAAAACTTATAAAAAGTATATAAAGAATGTGATTAAACTAACTATTGCAACTTAAAAATATATATATTCGTAGTCTTGTGAAAATAGTAATAAGAAATTTCCTAAAGTATTAGAACTATGATTAATGAATATGGAACAATTGAGAGTCGGAAAAAATTTCAAATTTTCCATTCGCGTGATTATACTAGAAAAAAAAATGATCAATTCATTGTTCAAAATCGTGAAAAATTATTACCCAAAAGTAAATTCAATATGTTATGTAATTTTGTTCATATATGCTGCTACATATCATATAAGGATTATGAGCTTTAAATTAAAATTTTAATTATTTGGGGTGGGCTAAATTGAAGTTGGGCTACATATAATATATATAAACATAATGAGAAATTTTGGGGTTACACTGGGCGCCCGGTGCAACCAATGAATAACCGCCCATGATGATGACACTAGGGCCATTGATTTATAAATATCGATCGTTATCATGTCGATACGATAACGACCAAATACGAATACGGCTCGTGAAGGATATGTCCGACACGAACATGAAATGTAAAGACATATATACGACACGACCGCAACACGAATACGAATACAAATATGATATTAAAAATAAAAATATATAAAATAATAATAAAACTAATATTAGGAAAGAAATTCATAATAAAAATATACACAATAATGATAAAATTAATATTAAATATATATATAAAAGTTGTCGGACTACACAAAAACGACACGATCCGAATTGAACAAGAATACAACCCGAAAATTATCGTGTTACACGATCACGACATAGATCCGACACGAAATTATCGTGTCCTTACGAACACTAACCATTAATTTCGTGTATATTCATATCATGTCGAAAATTGCCTGGCACCATAGATGACAATATTGATCGCATATATGTTAACTCGGACAACTTTATATTTCTCTCTAAAATATATTTTGACTTAGGACTCTTTCAAGTAAAACTTGAGCTCTTCTCGCACATCAACAAACTAAGCCATATTCTTCGCGTGAAACACAACTGTTAATCTCATAAATGTATTAGTTGTTTAGACTATAAGAAACACCTAAAACAAGGAAAACAAAAGTAATAATTTTTTTTTGAAAAGGTCAATCCTAAAGATATATCGCTAAAACTATTCCTCGTGATGTTTACAATATGCAATTTTGAATAAACTATTCCGGTCCCCATTTTTTCAAAATTTTCAATTTGGCACCTTCATTATGCATCATGTAATTAGTAATTAGTAATTAATAATCATATTTTAATCATATTAATATTTTGTTAATTTTAGTTTTTTATCTAATAAATTAAAATGTTTTAGAATGTAATTAGTGTTTAAAATAGGTTTCTAATCTTTTTCACGTACGTAAATAATCTATTCCATTTAAAAAGAAAAAGAAAAAAAGAGTTATACATCTAATAGAATTCTGGAACGACTAAATCTGTTGTGACACTTCCTATATCAAGACTTCTATCATCCATTGAGTTACTTGCGCAACAGAAAATTTTCTTGTTCTTGAGACTATATATTCTGTTGCACTTGAGACACAACGGCAAGTAGAAGAATTTTTACTTAGACACTGACTTGAGCGTTGGAGATTCTCATTTTCGAACCATTTTACTAAAGGTATTTTCTATTTTGTTGATGTGTTCTTGACCCGACTTATCATATTGTTTTTGTTTTCTACTTTGTCTAGCCAATCTCTTTTTCTTTGAATAATTTGTTGATGTGCAATACAAATGAGGGCAGGAAAATGTGAATAACTCTCACAATTGTCTTATCTAAAACGAAGTTAAAATCCCATTAATGGATTTGGATTGATGTTTTTTAAGTCTTTCTTTTACAAGCAGAGCCCGAAATTTCCAAGAATATATATAATTTCTGGAACTTTGAAATGCAGGCATATCCTTGAAAGGTGTTTGGAGTTGCAGATTCTGGCAACCTGAAAATTATGAGCGTGACTTTCATCAACAGGTATTCTACGTATCCCTTTTTTCGATCTCTATCAAAATGCAAACACCTTGCATATAAGGATATTGTGTAAGAATGAGGAATCACATTTCACATTGATGGAATCTTAAGATGATATATTTTATATTTTCAATAGATGTCAGTTCTTAAAGTTAATAATAACCCTAGAGTTACTTATGATTTGTATTCACTCTCACAATTCTGATCCAAGGGGAAAAATAATATTGATATAATATCTGAGTGATATAAAAATGAACCATTAACTTTGTCCACACAAACTCAACATTGATGACAGAAGATTTTTGTCAATGATTAATCCATTTTTGATTATGAGGCTGGTGAGGAGTCTAATAACATGGATCTTGACAATGATGATGATATAGATAGCACATTATTAGACACGTAGGTTATCTGACATTATAAATTTTATGTATTCAAGTTTTTAAATTTTGTTACATTCTATATATATGAACTTTGTTATATTTATGTAATTCGAAGAAGAGAACTTTGTGCACCTAGCAAACATGGCACATAACTTAATTCTCCTCGACCACGTTACATTCTGGTTAGACTTAGAGAATTGTACTTTATGATACAAGGAGTGAGTCTTGTACGACCCCTGTTAGGGCACCACTTTGAAAAAACTTATTGTAAATATTTTTATAGACTGTGAATTTGATAGAAACTATTGATTATCGAATGCGAAGAACGTCACATTCTAGAATGATCACCTTGTGATCTCCATGTGAGTAGAATCTATATCCTCTAGTTTCCTTAGGATATCCCAAGATAACATTTCACTTTTCGATTCAACTTATCGATCGACATTTTTAACAAAAGCAGGACAACCGGTCCGCGAATAGTTAAGATTTGCTTTTCCATACCATATCTCATATGGTATTTTCGATCGATTTAGAAGGAACCTATTCAAAATATGAACAACGGTAAGTAGGCATGTCTCCAAAGGAATAAAGGGAGACTAGCGAAACTCATCATGGATCGAACCATGTTTAATAAGGTTCGATTTCTTCTCGGATACACCATTCGGTTGTGGTGTTCCGGATGTGTCCATCGACCATTGATGTGATTTCAGTAATCGAAAATTCTCGGTTTAAATATTTCCTCCTCGATCGATCGAAGATTCTCGATACTTTTACCGTTGTTTCTCGACTTCTAACTTAAACTCCTTAAATTTATCAAGAGCATCGACTGTGTTTCATCATATAGACATACCCAAACCTGAAAATCATCGATAAAAGTTATGAAATGCGAATATCCACCTTTGCCGAGTTGAAAACGGTCCACATATCCGAGTGGATTAACTCTAGCAATTCTTTGACACGCAGCATTTTTAGAAAATGGTTTCTTAGTCATTTTCCATTTGAGACATGATTCACAAGCACCATATGATTTAAAATCAAATGGTGTGAGATAATCAATTTTCTCAATCTTGCTATCATTTTCTCATTGATATGACCAAGTGCGCAATGCCAAAGATGAGTAGTATTATTCGTATTACTTAGCTTAGGTCGCCAGTACATTGAGAATATTTGTTCACATTCAAGCATATATAAACCATTCGAAGAAAGATATTTCCATAAAACATTCCATTAAGAGAAAGCGAGCAACGATGCTTCCAAAATTGAAGGAAAACCCTTCATGTCTAACATAGAATGAAAATAATATTCTTTGAAATAGTAGGAACAAAATAACGATCATGTAAATCTAGTCTATATCCGAAGAAGATCTAATCTATAAGTCCCAGCGCCAGCGTTGACAACTCTTGCTCAGGTTCCAGCGTAGATCGACCTCCACAAGATTCACTTTCTGATGTCTCATCGCATATTATTTCAAATGTGTGAACCACACGGTATCTAATACCGAGAATGTGAATTATTTATAGACATATTTATCTCAATGATAAATATACGAGCTCTACCATTATTGCACTGTGCGCTTGAATTTTAAGCATCTCTCTTCAGTGTCCTTCTCACGTGAGCAGTGCTCGTCCTTTGGTAATGTCGGCTACTTTTTGAGCCCTCCATTCTTCTTAGCTTGAGCATCGATGCCTTCTTCGTATTTTCTTTTATTTTTCTTCTCTTTGGAAGATTGAGCGAAGAACTCACCATGAGCAGACTTGCCATTCAAATGGAAGACTCATAAGTCTTTAACATGTTATGAAGATCGCCGCCTCATATTTGTGTTGTTCATATTGAAATTCACAATGAAATTCGCAAATGAACCGGTTAGAGATTGCAAAACTAGGTTGGTTGAGATTGACTTAGCGATCGTTCTATCGACGCCAGCCTCTCAATCAATCCAATCATCTTTAAAACATGTTCAGAGATCTTGCTCCTATCATGAAGCGTGCACTTGAAGAGATCCCGGAGTATCTCATACTCCAATGTTTGTGCCTGTGAGGCAACCAAATTCTTCAAGTCTTGAATCATCTCATAGGGTAGCATGCATTCACGTTCCCTCTGTAGTTCCAAACTTATAGAGGTCAACATAATGCCCTGAGCCGACATAGCATCCTCAACGTGCTTCTTATGAGCAACCTTGTCAAACGAGGCATACTCAGCCGAAAGCTCATCGGGGATGGTACTGATTGGTTTATCCAAGATTGAGTATGTCTTGGACAAACCAATCAGTACCATCCTCGATGAGTATGCCTCGTTTGACAAGTTTGTTCATAAGAAGCACCGCGAGGATGCTATGTCGCTCAGTGGCATCATGTTAACCTCTATGAGTTTAGAACTACAGAGGCAACATGAATGCATGCTATATTATGAGATGATTCAAGACTCAAGAGTTTGTTTGCCTCACAGCACAAAATTGGAGTATGAGATACTCGGGATCTCTTCAAGTGCACGCTTCATGATAAGAAAGAAGGTCTCTCAACATGTTCTCAAGATGATCGATTGATTGAGACCTGAGTCGATTGGAACGATTCTCGCCGAATGTCTCAACCAACCTAGTTTTGCAATCTCACCGTTCATTTATAATTTCATTGTGAATTCAATATGAACATCACAAAGGTGGGATCGACTAATCTTCATAACATGTTAAAGACTTATGAGTCTTTCACTGAATGGAAAGTGCAGATTATGGTGAGTTCTTCTCAATCTTCCAAAGGAAGAAAAGCAAAGAAAACAAGGCATCGATGCCTGAAGCCTCAAGAAGAGTAGAGGGCTCGGGCGGGCATTACCAAAGGATGAGTACTTGTTCACGAGAAGGGCACCGAAGAGAAACCGCCTAAAATTCAAGCGCACAAGGCGCATGGTAGTAGCTCGTATATTTATCATCGAGATAAATATGTCTATAAATAATTCACATTCTCGGGTATTAGATACCGCCGTGGTTCACATTTGAAATAATATGCAGGGCTAAGTGACAGCAGAAAGTGAATCATGGGAGGTCGATCTACGCGGAAATGGAGCAAGAGTTGTCACGAACGCGTGGGGACTTATAGATTAGATCTTTCTTCGGATATAGACTAGATTTATATGATCGTATTTTGTTCCTACTATTTCAAAGAATATTATTTTCATTCCTATGTTAGACATCAAGGGTTTTCTTCAATTTGGAAACAATGTTGCTCGCTTTTCTTTAATGGAATGTTTTATGGAAATGTCTTCTTTCGAATGGTTTATATATGCTTGAATGTGAACGAAATATTCTCAATGTGCAAAAAACGACCTAAGCTAAGTAATACGATAATACTACTCATCTTGGCATTGCGCATTTGGTCATATCAATGAAAAATGATAGCAAGATTGAGGAAATTAGATTATCTCACACCATTCGATTTTGAATCATATGGTGCTTGTGAATCATGTCTCAAATGGAAAATGACTAAGAAACCATTTTCTGCAAAAAGGCTTACGTGCCAAAGAATTGCTAGAGTTAATTCACTCGATGTGTGGATCGCTTCAACTCAAGCAAAGGTGGATATTCGTATCATAACTTTTATCGATGATTTTCGCGTTCGTATGTGTATCCGATGAACACAAATCGAGGCTCTTGATAAATTTAAGGAGTTTAAGTTAGAAGTCGAAAACAACTTAGTAAAAGTATCAAGAATCTTCGATCGATCGAGGCGGAAATACTTGCCGAGAATTTCGATTACTAAATCACATCTAATCCGTCGATCGACACTCGGAACACCACAAATGAATGGTGTATCCGAGAGAAGAAATCGAACCTTATTAGACATGGTTCGATCCATGATGAGTTTCGCTAGTCTCCCTTTATTCCTTTGGGGCCATACATTACTTACCGTTGTTCATATTCAATAGGTTCCTTCTAAATCACGAGAAAACATCATATGAGATATGGTATGGAAAATACCAAATCTTAACTATTTGCGGACCGCCCCGCTTTGTTAAGAAAATGTCGACTAATAAGTTGGAATCGAAAAGTGAGAAATGTTATCTGTGGATATCCTAAGAAACTAGAGGATATGAATTATACTCACCGGATATCACAAGGTGATCATTTCTAGAATGTGACGCTTTCAATACTTCTATGTTTCGAGGAACAAGGTCACAACGTGGTAGATCTCAAGAAATTCGAGAACCACAAAACAACACGGAGGACGAAAGATTGTTCAATGGTGTGAACAAGAATTCAGTGGGAGTATTTGACGATCTATCGGGAGGGGAGAATAACTCTTGAGAGGCCACCTCAAGATAATGAGATTCATCAAATACAAGATGACACAACAACCAGCCACCTCCACTTCAAGAAAATCATGAGGAAATTCTTGAGAATCTCCAAATGTTGATGAAATCAACACGAAGGAACCTACTCACGCTCCAAATGAACAAGATGAACTCACAAAACAACCCGACTCAATAGGCCACAAAGGACTCGTCTGCACCAAAAGATCGAATCGATGGTTGAGAACCAAGATGATGAAGTCGAATCGGATGATGATGAACCTAAGACCTATATTGAGCGGTGTCCGCACCGAGTCAAAGATGTTGCTCGAGCCTTAATATCTGAAATGGACTCGATGTACTTCAATCTAGTCTGGGAACTAGTTGACTTACCGGATGGGGTTTATCCCATAGGCTGCAAATGGATCTTCAAAAGGAAGAGAGATACAGATGGTAAGGTACAAACCTACAAGGCTAGATTGGTGGCAAATGGTTATAATAAACGTGAATGCATCGACTATGATGAGACCTTTTCGCCACCGCAAAATCAAGTCCATTAGATCTTACTCGCCATAGTGCATACTACAATTTTCACTACAAGAATTTTGCTCATAGACCATACGTCATCGACCACGCATTATTAAGTACTAAAGTGGTCTATTATGACATCGATAACGTGGTGTGGTGAAACGCGTGGTCTATAACCATATTTTTAAGCGGTTATAGATCACGCCAGAGAACCGCGTGGTCTATTAGCGTTTTCATATGATGAACCACGGTGCCTTCACCGCGTGGTCTATCAACATAACTTTATTAACCACGGCTTTTTCCGTGTCGTCTAACATCCACGTCGACTAAATACCACTGACTTAGCCACGTGGTCTTTCGCCATTTAGCCATGTGGTCTTTTAGCCCATCTTCATGCCTTAGCTAATTTTTTTACTCACACTTAATTAATTTGGGAATTTGGCCCTAATTTTCACCTCTCGGCTCCCACTCCCGTCACTCCCCTCTCACCTCTCGCCTCATTTCACTCTCACTTTGGCGTTGTGACGCAGATAATTCCACCATGTCCATCAACTTTACATGTTAAGGGTATGTCATGTATTTTTATATATCCTCTATTAATTATTATCGTTTTTATATGCATTAATATTTTAGGGGTTATGTATGCTTGATGCTATTGTCATGGTTTCTAATTCGTGTTTTAATTTACAAATTTAAACTTTATACAAACCAACAAATTTTGGCCCCAAATGAAATTTACAGACCATTTTGAAAATTAGTGGATTTGGAAGATAATAACTTACTACATTAGAAAAAACAATACAAAACCTATTTTGCGTTTGCGTTTGCTGCTCCATTGGAGAAGAATTCCTACTGCAAAATGAGTAATAGGTACCGGTTGGAGAATGGTCTAATCTAGTTCTTCCCCAAATCAAATCGCCTCTCTAGTCTACTACTGTTCTGCAACTCGACTCCTTCGACGCTCGCCCACTCACTCTCACCCAATTTTTGGCTCAATTTCCGGCGTCCTCTGGCACAACAATTCGAAGGTGAGTTATCTATTGAATAATAGTGTTTATAGTTTCATGTAGTTGAATATGTTGAGTAATCCTCTAGAATGTATTGTGAAATTAGGGTTTGGACTGAGAAAGCTGTCTCTAATGGTGCTGACACTGCAAACCCAAGAAGACGGTGACGCTTTGTCGGGCAATTATTCGTCATCTCTACAATTTGGCACGGCGGAGGCGCTGGAACACATTCGTAAACTCACCGATGTTGGTGCCATGACCCGTTTCCTCCACGAATGCATAGCCTACCAGCGAGCCCTAGATCTGGAGCTCGAAGCCAGATGCTTTTCAAGCCGAAGGGAATTGTGTGAGGTAAATAGTGTGTGTGTGTGTGTGTGTGTGTGTTTTCTTTTCCCAAATAATACATTTTTATTTTATTATTTGATCGTAATGCTATTTGAGCTAATATTTGAAGGCACAAATGAATTATGCTCATATAGTTTTAGTGCCTATCTCAAAGATTTTCTCTCTTTTGAATACATGTTTAATAAACGTGGTGAATGGAAATTTTGCTTGCTTTACTCAGCTTGAATTTGTGGAATAAACAGTATTAGTGTTTTACCTCTTCCCCTGCAAAGGGAACTTTTTGGCTTGCTATTAAAATGTGAGTGTTTTTTTTTTTTTTTTATAATTATGGTCCGATGTTAATTAGTATATTCAGCAGTTAAAAGCTATATTTGTTTGAGTTTATACTAATTCTCACTTTCATTATTTAAACATTGTGTACACTTTATGTGGAGGGCCCATTGGAACTGTAAAGTGTGACACCTACTTGGCCTAAGGTTTTGCATGTTCATTTATTTAATTGCAAAAAACATTACAAAGTAGCTTGTATGTCGTCGATTACCTTTTGTCTTCAAATTCTTTTATCCTCCTTTTTTGCTGGCCATTTTGGCTCATCCTATTGATTTAACTGCAGATGCTAATACATCACGTTTCTATTCTGAGGTGATGATAGGATTAGTAGTTACATTGCTCAACGATGAATTGAGGTAAAAATTCAAGCACCATTAATAAGATTTTCAGGCTTCATATGTAACTATCACTTCTAAAGTTTTATAAAAATTTCGACCCTTATTTAACTGTAGTAATTCATATTTTCCTGGCATTTTGTACCTTAGTTTAGAAGAAGCATAGTCCCTGAAGTCAAGAACTCAATAAAAAAAGAATTGACAAGCATTTTTAGTAACAATTTGAGTTTTGATCTCATTCATACATCTACTATGATGGAACTTCTTTTAACGATGCGAATGTTCAAAGCCGCTTGAAAGACTGCCTGTTGATCTCAGTTGAGTATTTTGACAAGTATGTCAATATGTCATATTCATTCATGATCCGTTAGCATATAGCTCTTGTTGTGTAATGCCTTAATTCCTTCCGTAGCATGTCACAATGTATAGTAACTCTCGACAATTTATTGCAGGTACGTGTCGTCTGAATTGGCAACTGATGTCATCATGAGCGTTGGCGACGTGAAATTCCTTCTTCATAAGGTGACACTTTGTGGAACCAAGTATAAGAATCACAATTTACCTGTGTCTTCTGAGTGTTTACTTAGAAATGATAGCTGCTTCTTGCTGATTTTTTTGGACTTTTTGAGAGTTAAGATTAAGGTGTAATTCTATAATTTCTGTTTGGATTCACCTCTGCAGTTTCCTCTATTGTCGAAGAGCAATAAGTTGCAAAAGCTCGTATCAGGAGTAGGAATTTCAGCAAAGTGTCTCAGGACACTACTGGTTATTACATCATCTTGGAGGGGTTCTTTATGGTGGAGAATGTGAGGAAAGCCATCCAGATAGATGAGCACGTGCCTGACAGTCTAACCACAACAATGGTGGATGATGTGTTTTATGTGCTGCAGAGTTGCTGCCGTAGGGCAATTTCCACCTCCAATATTAGCTCAGTTATTGCAGTGCTCAGTAGTGATGTGAGTTTATTGGGGTGAATACAGTGAAGCTTTGCAGCAGAAGATGAGGGAGCCTAATCTCGAGCGAAGCTGTTTTGGGTGGTGTTGGAGTGCAGAAAACTGGAACAGAGATTGCCGATGGTGGTTGACGATGGTAAGTTTCCTACTTTTGTTGAACATAATGATTTTGATGTACTAAATTTTATTTCTTACCATTTTACATCTTATTCTAATAATGTAGATGAGATCAAGTTAGATGATTGATGTTGTTGAAGCAACGATGGTGAAATGCTTGAAGATGGTGAAGTTGATTTTATTTTTTTGATGAATTTTAGTAGCTAGTTAGAAAATATTTGTTGTTGAAGATGGTGAATGGATATTTTGGATAAATTTTAGTAGCTAGTTAGAAAATACTTGTAGCTAGTTAGAAAATACATGTAGATTGAGAATTTCCGGATATAACGTTTTGAATGCTTATGAAATGTGTACCTTGATTTTGATATAAATATTATGAGAAATATTTTATATCTATTTTGGATTATTATTTTTAATTAGCATAAACATGCATTCAAATTATGAAAATAGGAATTAAATAATTAATAAAATAACAAAAATATATTATTCGATTATATAACCACGCGAAATCGCGTTGTCTATTCGCTTATAGACCACGGTGAAAACCGCGTGGTCTATAATGTCATAAACGACGAGGGAAAGGCCGTGGTTCACCTTCGGTGGCCGTTGTCTATAACATTATGACCCACGGGCCACCGTGGTTCATAACTCGAATAGACCACGGAAAATCCGCGTGGTCTATACCGCACGTAATAGACTACACATTTGTAGACCACGCGGATTTTGAAATAGACCATAGGCATTCCCGTGGTCTATTAACAAAATTCTTGTAGTGTGATTTCAAGAATTACCAATGATACAACCTTGCGATTTATTGAAGCATTCCAACCCGTAAGTTCTTTATCTAACGTGTTTATAGGGCTCTTCGCACGCTTAATTATAGATCTCAGATCCGTTTCTTGACAGTTTATTTCGATGCGTATCATTAAATGATGTCAAGAATTACCAATAGTGGTATCAGAGCTCAGGGTTCGATTTATAATTAATAATTTAATTCTCTAATGATGTCAAGAATTAACAACAGTGCACACATTTCTTTTTTCTTTGTTCTTTAGTTTTCAAGTCATAGGTTACACCTTCTGTATCAGGTTATTGGTCAAATCTGCAACATAAATTAATGTACTATCTGGTGGGGAAACTGGTACGCATAAGGTTTGTATACTTATTTTTCTTGATCCAATCAATCTGTTACAGTTTGAAATTTAAAAGTCAATAAGAATTTGTTCTATCCATCCAAAACAAACACCAAAAAAAAAAATAAAAAAAAATCTATAACACCTGTTAATTAATTATATATATTTACCTCTTCCTTCAGCAAATTTGATCTGTAGATGAATACGTGATATATATTTGATATATAGTGTGATAATATACTATTTCCATATATATCTAATGAGTTTCTATATTTAGAATACTATATTAGACTATTACCCTTAGATTAAATATATGATAGGGATTTGACAGGCATTGTAGATAAGACTCTTTTTATAAAGGTATAGGTATAGGTATAAATTTAAGATGTTCACACATAGAACAAAATGAACAAATAAAGCCGAGGTGATTCCATATGAAAAAGGAATAAAACCAAACACTAGGATCAAAAGTTTTCATGTAACAAGTATGCAATATTTTTATCAAATCATCTATATTCCATGTAACAAGTCGCATAGAATCTTAGTCCAGCAATATTTAAGATAGATAATGATCTCTAATCTTACACAAGTCCTTGACAACATCTGTGATCAACATTCTATCTCGTTGCTCAGTTTGTGAACAACCTACCCCAATCCTTAGTATGCCTATCAAACAATCTATCGCCTTAGGGCTCATTTGATGAATGCTCCAACCCACAATTTCCTCATTATCAACGTGATTGGACAACACATCGGTAGCAAAACTATGAAGAGTGACATGATCCTTAAACTCCTCGTCTGTGGGTCTTTTGTTTGTAAACATCTCCAAGACTAGAATGCCATAACTATATATATCTCCTTGCGCAGAAATGAAGTTGTTCGTGGCATACTCTGAAATACCAATATAAATACATGAGGCCACTTAAAAATATATATTGTACCTACCAAAATCCCTTCAATCATTTTTTTCGTATAAGTTTTACGTTGCATTTATTTATAACAAAAAACAAAAATAGTTATAGCACCGAAGGTAGCGACTGTAATTTTCCCATATTGTTCTAATCGTCGTAAAATTTTGGACAGATTTATTTTTCTGCAAGTCAAAAAGTTTATGTCAATATTGAAACATTTGATAAGGCGTGTTTAAAACCTAAATTAGACCGAAGCTTGTGAATGTATTGACAAATTTGTAGTAATTTTTTTTAGTGGAGGGTAATTTTGTTTATTCGCCCTAAAGGTTTGCTATAATTATATGTTTTTTAGCTTATGGGTTTTTTTTTCTTTCAATAAAAAAGTGGGATATATACTTTTAAATATTAACACTAAGAGAATATATTTCTAAGAATTTAGGATAACCATACCTGGAGCTACATACCCTAAGGTACCTGCAATCCCAATCGAGCTGCTTTCATGCGACAAAACCATATCCGAAACAATTTTCGCCAGTCCAAAATCACCAACATATGCAATCATCTCATCATCCAAAAGTATGTTACTAGGCTTCAAATCTCCATGAACTACACATGAACCCGTACCAATATGAAGATATTCGAGTGCTTGAGCAACATCAATGCCAATATTAAGCCTTTGGATCAAATCAAGATTTCTAGTTTCTTCACTTTGATACAACCACTTGTCTAGACTTCCATTGGCCTTAAATTCATAAACCAGTGCTTTAAATTCATTCCCTTGGAAGTCTATGCTCTCACACACACTCAATATTTTCAACACATTCCTATGTCTCAGAATTCTCAAAGAATTGCACTCTGCAAAGAAGCTCTTTGAGGCTCCTCTAACTGAGAGATTAAGCACTTTCACCGCAACTTGTGTTTGCCCATCTTCAAGAATCCCTTTGTAAACCGATCCGAATCTTCCAAATCCAAGCATGTTGCCCTCACTGAATCCTCCAGTGGCTTTGATGAGATCCTGGTAAGAAAGCCTCATGATCTCAATGCCAGTGAATGGTGTTAGAGAAGTCACATTTCTCCGCGATTTTCTTTGCTTATAGGCAATGAATGTGATCAAGAACGCGAGGCCTAAGCCCCCAGCAAGCAACGTTGGGATCAAGATTTTAAGCATAGTTGAAAGCTTTCTCTTGTGTGATTCTTGAAAACAAGGAGGAAGATTCAACTCCGTAATCCCTCCACAGAGTTCGTTTCCATCAACAGAAACTAGGGTTTTGTTCTTGAAAACCCCCATTGTTGGGACCTCTCCTTGCAGCCTATTGAAGGATAAGTTCAACCTTTCAAGATTCAGATTCCCCAAGAAATCAGGGATCGTCCCAGAAAGATTATTCCGCGAAAGATCCAATTCTTGTAAACCCTTTAAAGCACTCATTCCTGCAGGAATCCCTCCTTGGAGTAAGTTCTCCTCAAGATAAAGTTGTTGCAAACTCGTGCATTGGCCTAAAGATTCCGGAATCAATCCAGAGAATCTATTGTACGACAAATCTAGTGTCCCAAGATTCCTCATTAGACCAACCTCGTGTGGGATGGAACCCTCAAAGTTGTTCTGAGAGAGATTGAACATAATAGAAAGAGATGAAAGGGACATGATTTCTTGAGGTATTAGGCCACTAAAATTGTTGTAAGAGAGATCAAAATGCTTTAAGTTGGTGCAGTTACCAATGCTTGAAGGTAAGTTACTCGAAAACCTATTTTCGGACAAGTGTAAAGTGTTTAAGGAAGTCAAGTTCCCAAATGAAGATGGAAGTGCTTCGGTCAATCTATTTGCACGAGCATCAAATTCAAACAAAGATGAGAGCTTTGTAATGGTGGTGGGAATCGGACCATGTAAATCATTGTGAGCAAGAACAAAGCTAGTAAGGCTAATGAGATTGCCAATGCCTAAAGGAATTCTCCCATGAATTCTATTTTGATGGATGTATAAGTTACTAAGTCGAGTAGAGAGATTGGCTATGGATTCGGGCAATGAGCCGCTCAACATGTTGTCTCCCACACTGATGGCTTCCAAATTGGTCGAATTGATCAATGAGGAAATGAAGCTCATGTCGTCTACAAGAAGATTGGATTCGAAGATGAAGCTTTGTAGAAGAGTCAGCCCATTAACTCGTGGGAGTTGGCCCATGAAGGAGTTCAAAGAGAGGTCTATATGTGCAAGAAATGAAGCATTTGAGATGGAAAATGGAATTGGCCCACTAAAGTTGTTACCCCACAAATATAGGCCTTCTAAATTAGGAAGTGTGACACCTAAGTTTGAGGGCAATATTCCACTAAGTTGATTACTCGCGGCGTAGAGAAATTTAATAGTCGAGATGTTAAAGAAAGCATAAGGAATAGTGCCGGTTAAAGAGTTGTCACTTAATTGTACAAATATGAGACGTCGGAGTAGTGAAAATGATGCCGGGATTTCTCCTATCAAACCACAACTTAGCAAAGAAATTTGTTTCAATGATGTTAGGTTCCCTATAGATGGAGGGATTGGCCCATGTAGATTATTTCTAGCTAGCACTAGGGCTTCAAGCTTGGACAAAGATCCAAGCTCGGAGGGTATGGTATTAGAAAGCTTATTATCAGACAAACTTAGATGAAAAAGATTCGAACATTGGGATAAGTTTTTAGGTATTGTACCTATGAAAGAGTTATTTTGAAGAATAAGAGATTGGAGTCTAGGTAAGAGACCAATTTGTTGAGGGATGTAGCCATGAAAGGTGTTGTTTTGGAGATGAAGTGTTCTAAGGAAAGAGAGATTACCTACGTGAGGAGAAAGGGATCCGACCAGGCCTCCAGACGCCAAATTGATTCCAACGACTCTGTCGGAGTGTTTGCGACCGCATTGGATTCCGTTCCAAAGGCAAAAAGGTGTCGTTTCATTCCAAGAATCGAGAACTCCGAGTGGGTCATTAGTGATGGAAGATTTGATTGCTAGTAAAGAATGTAAATCGGTTTGGTTATTGAAATTGAAGCATTTTGTTTGTTGGAGGAAAATGATGGAATAGAAAATATGGATCAGAATTGGCATTGGATGAGGGAGTGAAGGTCTTGCCATGAATGCTAGATTAGTTGTTTTGGTTTGGATGATAATAGATGCAATGTAGGTTTGCCAACTTATAGATGTTGATTTTGTTTATCTCTTCTAGAAATAGCTCCATTATGGCATTATCTCTACATTAATTTCGGCAAGTTGACTTTTGACTTTTATAATCTATTATATCTCAACTTGTCTTGAGCTTTGGCAGCTATAGATTGGTTGGATACTTTAAAGGGCAGGAAAGAATAATTGAAAAATAGTGACATCAACAATATTGAGGAAGAGTAATAGGGGTGGCTGCAAAATAAAATATCACTTATTGATCTTTTAAATCAGATACTATTTTTAATATTTTTAAATTATAACTCGACCTTTTGGTCATTCATCATCATCTGTCCATGAAATAATGTTTCACGACTGAAATGACGTCAATGCTTAAAAATTTAGAGACATAGAGATGCTACAAATTAAAATTTTAAAAGTGTTCAAATTACAAAATAGGTTAGAAGTAATTAAGTACTTGATAACTATCCAAAGTGAAACTACCCAATCTTATCGGATCAAACATAAATGTCTTGTCGTTGATCTTTATGTTCACTATATATAATAAAAAAAACTATATCTTTTCATACCGTTCAATAATTATTTCAGTTTGTATATAATAAAATCGTGACATGACATTGCTCCGCGGACAAATATAATACAAGGTCAAATATAGATAGTGGGGAAATAAAGGCCATCTACTTTCTTCTGACATAATAATGGCACATGTATGATGTAACCTTCAAAACCTCAATTTAAAAAGTTAATACTCTCTCCGTCTCATTTAAGATGACATGTATTTTTTTTTTTTTGTCTCATCTCCGTCTGCAACATCGGCCATTTTAACACTAACCGAATAGAAATTCGAATAGAATCAAGGCCGTGCATGTCGATCTCGTTATCGAAATGGCCGATGTTGCAGACGATGGCGTTGTTCTTCATCTTCCTCATGTGGTCCAGCATGATGATGTCCTTGTTGCCCGTGGTGATGACGAAGATGTCGGCCTCAGAGACGACGTCCTCGAGGGTGAGGACTTGGAAACCCTCCATGAGGGCTTGGAGGGCACAGATTGGATCGATCACACACGGGCACCAGCTTGTTTCAAATGCAACAGCGCAGCCCTTCCCGACGTCTCCGTAGCCACAAACAACACCTACCTTTCCGGCAATCATCACATCGGTGGCCCTCATCAGTCCATCAGGAAGTGAGTGGCGGCATCCGTACAGGTTATCAAACTGGTGGAAAGCAAAGAAAACTTCTTGAGGCAACAATGATGTTTCAATATGTACATTTATTTATGCATATCTTATTCTCCTGCTTGAGTTGTCATATATACATTCAATAGTCTTCTATGGTAATTAGCAGTTTTGTTAAAAACATTATGTTTTACTAATATTTGCATTCATAGTCACCAAAATAATAACTTAATACGCCAAAAGCAAATTATTCCAGCAAAATTCAAAGTTAATAATCATTACTATTGAACACTGAGAAGAAACTAGTAAAACAATATGAACTTAGAAACAATTGATGGGAACTCTTTTACACCATGAATATAATTAAAAAGGTGTATTTTCTAATTATATGTAATTTTGGTTTAAACTCAAACAGCAAAACCAAAAAGTAATTCAAGACTTTTTTAACACTAATAAGCAAAATGAAAGTTGGCTAATGAGCATCTGTCATCATGCATCAACATTATCAAGCCCCGAACCATTGCCATGGGATTACACGAAAAAGAACATTCCCCGAAAATATTCTTATTCATTTTATTTAAGGAATTTAGTTATTGCAAATCTAGCTACAATCTTCAAATCCAAGTATGACATAATTAACTTTTTATCATTAGTTATCTACATTACTTATATTATAAATTATCATATCTTAGTTTTTTATCATTAGTTATCTACATTACTTTGGTGCAAATTAACTTTTTATCATTAGTTATCTACATTACTTATATTATAAATTATCATATCTTAGTTTTTTATGATATACTTTTATAATTAAGAAATAGTATGAACAAATCCTTTGGTGCAGAATCAAAACAACCACAGATGCTCATGAAAGTTATCTTCAACAGAACTTAAATGTGATATTCATAATATGCATTTTGGCGAAATTAATACCCACAAGGGTGGTCTCCTGTGCCCGCGCACAGTGAGACCCACCCTAATTAATTAATTAATTAATAATTATTATTAAATTAATTTTAAATAAAATTAATTAATTTAATAATCCTAAATGTAAATTAATAAATCATAATTTTGAATTAATAAATCATAATTATGAATTAATAAACTCTAATTGTGAATTAATAAATCCTAATTTTGAATTAATAAACTTTAATTAGAATTAATAAACCCTAATTTTGAATAATAAATCCTTATTTTGAATTAATAAACCCTAATTAGAATTAATAAATCCTAATTTTGAATAATAAACCCTAATCATGAATTAATAAACTCTAACTTTGAATAAATAAACCCTAACTGTGAATTAATAAATCATAATTATGAATTAATAAACCATAATTGTGTATTAATAAACCCCAATTATAAATTAATAAACCTTAATTATGAATTAATAAATCATAATTATGAAATAATAAATTCTAATTTTGAATAGTAAATTTAATTATAAATTATTAAAATCTAATTATCCTTACTTATCATAATTAATATATAATTATTTTAATAAAAAATAAAGGTGACCTTATTTTTACGGTGATTTGATTTCACCTAAATTTTTGTCTACCCACAAAGCACAAGCAATGAAACAATCGAAGGAATAGATTATAGGATAACAGATATTAAGCTAAATTCAAGGATTCATTTTCACAAAATGTGTTTCGAGCATGAAATATTTTACCTCCGCAGCATTTCAATGTTCTTTTCGGATATAAAATATTTCTATATCACATATTTTATCATATTACATAATCCAGGAAATGTTACAAAACAACATATATATATATATATATATAGATATAGATATAGATATAGATATATATTCGGACAGAAATATCAAAATAACAAAAATGTCGAAAAATACCTTGCTCTTGGTGACAGAATCATTGACATTAATGGCGGGAAAAGCAGAGTGCCATTAGCCTCCATCTGATACAACCTCTTAACGCCGGTGGTCGTCTCTTCCGAAACTCCAACCAATCTCTCCTTCATCTTCGTGTACTTCTTCGGATATCCTCCTTCAACCCATCTCTGATTATGGTAAGCACGATCTGGAACTCGGCGTTGTCGGGCGAGGTCGGATCCGGCATCTTCGGACTTGGCGAACTCTGTTGGAAATCAATGTATATATATATATATATATATATATATATATATATATATATATATATGGTCAAGTTGCGCGAAGCTACTTTGACCAAGATTTTGAGTGACGTAACGTTTAATTTTGTGAAATTAAACGACATAGGATCGATCTATGTTTCGAGTAGATGATCGTGGTGTATTCATATTCTCAAATCCGATTTCCGGTGAGTGAGAAATAATGGATCAAAGTTGGTCACTAAACATGAAGTTATGTGCTTAAAGGGATAAGTATGGATTAATTAATTCTTATCCGACATTGATTAATGTACCTTCATTAATTGTGTATATAAGTAGTTCATTGAACACTTAGTATAATTATGTGTACAAGTGATGGGCTGGGAAAGCCCACACGCCATGGGGCCGGCCCGCCTGGCCCGGCCCGACCCACTCAAGTGGTGCGTGGATCGTGGATCGTGGATCTTGGTCTTTGGGCTTGTTCGTGGGCCTGGTTCCGTGGCCCATTGCCCGTATATTTTGGATCAATGTTTGATCGAGTCCAAAGATGGAGTTGGTGCGAGGCCCAACTCGTGTGGCCCAATCCGTTGGGCTCACGTACATCAAGAGACATCCGGATATCGTCTAATGAATCGGGCGTGCGCGTTATCCGATTCATCGTAGCGCCG
This sequence comes from Salvia rosmarinus, assembly GCA_036937905.1. Lineage (NCBI taxonomy): Eukaryota > Viridiplantae > Streptophyta > Magnoliopsida > Lamiales > Lamiaceae > Salvia > Salvia rosmarinus. The sequence continues at coordinate 176,206 of JAODLM010000673.1, forward strand.
ATAACGTCCCGACATGATGGCTCTGGAAACGTGGGTGTAACTCCCACCTTATCTCCGAAACCGCCACGTAACCCTCTCGCACTCAATGAGGACATAACTTCATAACACCCACATCAATGCGGTGTTGACTCAAAGATGCTCCCCATGAGGGGCGACGCTATAAATAGGACATGTCTCCCAAAGATAAGCCACCCTCACCGCCTAAAGCATTCCTTCGAGCACTCCTGCATACATACTTCGTGTCCAGCTCATCTCGCCGATCCGGTTCGTCGGAGCTTGTTGGTCTCACGATCTTGCCACCTACGAGACACTTGCCGTTTCATCTTTGGGGACGATACGCCCGGAATCGAGAACACTACCGGGCGTATCTCGTCTTCGGAAAGAGGCCTCCTCGATTCGACATCGATCTACGGTTTTTTCGGTTTCTATTGTATTATTGCTTTCAAATTCATTGTTAGTTTGATCTCCCACATTTACATTTCAGAGTTATGTCGCCCGCAAGTTTTGTACTATTTGTATATTTTTCCAACAATCGCAAGACGAGATAATACTTGCCACGAAGGAGTTGAGACATTAAAATTGACTTAAAACTTTCGAAACTAATACATTTGCTTGGAGATGTCGACTGTTCCTGCCACCGACTCTGCTTCCACCGCCGCCACCGCTTCTTCTGTCTCTTCTGGCACTGGCTATGACCATGTTTGGTTCGATGCCTTCGGGATCAACCATTGGGCCCTTTGGGTCGACTATTGGTTTCACTTTTAGTGGTTCAACAATTGGTTCCACTTTTAGTGGTTCCATTGGCTCGACGATCGCACTCTTCGATGGGTCATTGTTGGATCCATGGGATCTAACACCGTGGTTCTCATACGAGTTTCATGTATCAGCACACTTCAAGTGGTGCTGGTGGATTCGGTTATGGATCGATCTCGGCGCCTGTTCATACCGAAAGTGATGCCGCCCGTCGAGAAGCCGTCGAAGTTTGGAGGATCCGAATTCAAGATATGGCAGCAAAAGATGTTGTTCTACCTCACGACGTTGGGCTTCGCCAACTTCTTGATGGAAGATGAGCCCGCCGTTCCGGGGGCTGAAGTGACGGACTTTCACGTCCGAGCAGCATATGACAACTGGCGCACTGGCGACTATCTTTGTAAAAACTTTATACTTGGTAGTTTAGAAGATAGCTTGTATAGTGTATATGATGTTGTAACGACATCCAAATGTATGTGAGATGCGCTAGAAAAGAAGTACCGTAGTGATGATGCATGTATAAAGAAGTTCATTGTAGCCAAATATTTGGACTACAAGATGGTCGATTCTCGACCGATCATGGACCAAGTGCAAGAGTTTCAACTCATTGTACACGAGGTTCAAGCCTAAGGACACACTGTTTCGGACGGCTTTGTCGTCGCTATAGTGATTGAGAAGCTATCCCCCGAGTGGAGAGACTTCAAGGTCTACCTTAAGCCCAAGCGAAAGGATATGTTGAAGACTTGATCGTCAAACTACGCATCGAGTCTGACGTGAAGAAGCAAGAATTAAAAGCGAAAGGTTTGATCAATGCTAAAGCCAACCTGTTGGAGAGAGGCGGTCCCTCCAACAAACATGGTCGTCCCAATGTCAAAGACAAAGGCAAAGGGAAGGTGGTTGTCCGTAAGTTTGACGGGGACTATTACAATTGTGGCAAGCATGGCCACACGAGTAGAGGCTGGTCGACTAAGAATAAGAAGGCTAAGCAAGTTGTCAACGTTGTCGAGAAGGACTTCGACAAATGGGACAAGGATGACTTGGCTGCTGTGGTGACCGAAGAAGTCAACTACGTCGAGAATCAAGTGTAGTAGCCCGAAAATCTTATAGTAATTATTAAAGCTTAATTAGGTGTAATTAAGGGCTTAAAAGCTATTTAAGCCCTAAGAATTTATAAAATTCAATATAATTAAATATTAATCGGCATGAATCCAATTAATTTAAATTTGAACATATGAGATTTGAAAATATAGAAATTTATTAGAAATGAGTTTATTTGTGATAAAAGTGAATTATGTGAAATAAATGAATTATTATGATATATGTGAATGAAAAATGTTATAAATTAGAAATTTAGCTACAAAATGCCTTAATTATTTTATATGGATAATTTATTATAAAATGGAATGAATTATCATTCAAGATATTAATTTTGTTTGAATAAATTTATTTAGCAATATTTTTAATGATAAAAGAAAATTTTAATACTATTTTGAAAATTGAGAAGTATTATGGTAATGAATTAAATTTTGCTATATAAAATGATTTAAATTATGTTATATGAATCTAAATTAAATTATGAATATAAGTTGTATTAGGTTTTATAATTTAATTGAGATATGATAGTATTAATTAAATTATATTAAGGTAGGGAATTAGTAAGAATTGAGGTGCAATTATAATTTATTGAAATTAGTGTAATATACCCTTGAAATTAAAACTAAATACACATTAAATTATAATTAGATTTCTAGAAGTATAATACACATAATATATCTTCTTCCACCCTCATTTCTCTCCCAACTCTCGGCACTCACACACTCACACACACAAAAATTTTCTCTTCAAGTTTAATCCATACTTAAGTGGGAATTTAATGATATTTCATTCTAAGCAAGGTAATTCCTTTATTTAAGCACAATTTTTATGAATTAATTTGATAAATATAATGTTCTATGATCTTGTGATTATGATGGATTTGTTTAATTTTGTTATGTTTATTGATTTAATTATGTTTATGAAGCTTGATTAACATATACTATGATTTTAACTTGTTTAAATTCATGAAGATTAAAAATTCAAGAATTATACCTAAACCCTAATTTTTATATATGGAGCATGTGTTATGATATGATAGAATTAAGCTTTGATATATGCTTAGGGATGATTATAAACATCATATAAATGAAGAAATTAAAAGTTAAATCATGCTTGTGAAAATTCCAAAAATTTTGAAACATATAGGTTGGATGAACTTGAGGATTTTGATTTTTATTGATGAATTTGACTTGATATTCATGCTTAGGGATATGAATAATGTATAAAATGAATTTATAGGAATTTAATTCAACCATATACTAATAGCTTCAAATTTTCGAAAATGAAGGGTGTTTCAAGAACTTTGATTTCTTAATTTTATTTGATGTATTTGAGTTGATATTTGAGATCTATGATAAAAATAATGCTTAAATAGAATTTATAGGAATTTTTGAACATAGGTATCAAAAGTTAGAAAAATTAAAGTTTAGACCAAAGTTATACTTATATGTGATATACTTGATCTATGATTGAATGGATCATGAATTCATGATCATTGATGTTAATTGAGTATAATTATAAGATAGTTAATGTTTAATGGGTTGTAGATATTAAAAATATTGAAATGTATATATATAGCTAGTGAAAGGGCCTTAGGCGATTAATGTTGAAAGGAATAATATTAATCTTGTTTAAGGTTCTTAAATGTATGTTTGAGCATGTAATGATAATATTGGAGAGTTTGGGATAATATTGGAGTAGTTTGGTGTGTTTGGGCTATACATATTGCAGATGTTATTCTGCTGAAATTTCGGTAGAATTTGATATTAATAAGATGTTTTAGATTTTAATTGATCATTAATGATATATATATATATATATATATATATATATATGTATGTATATATTTAAATTAGTAAGGAAGATTACTAAATTCAATAATAATTTTATGTTATAAGGATCAAGCAAGGAAAATCGAGAAGTAAAGAGCGAGGAAACGAACTTGTTGGATTAAACATCGCCAGGTGGGTAATACGTTCCAAAATTTATTTTGAAGCAAAACCTATGACATTTTATGAGTTTGTTTTATCATGACAACATTTTAATCACCACATGTTGATTATGTTAAAATGAATGTTTTACCACATTGTGGGTATGACGGAGATGTACCTATCTACGGTAGGAAAATGTTATATACTGTGCACAGGTAAATGGTTGTGAGCTTGCACATGTAGGTCGGCCATGGTACTGGGAAGGAGGCCTACTTCCCTTTACCGAATGACGTAGATAGGGTATGACCGTAGTTGTGATACTTCGGGATCAACTCGGGTATGTAATGCCGGTATGTTTAAAAATAAATTGTGGTGATATGTTATGATGATAAATGTTTCTTATGAATAACCAAACTACTGATTCCTAAAAGTTGTTTGAAAGAAAAGCTTACTTGAACAAGGTTATAAGTTTTGAAAATTATGATGGCATTTACCCACTGAGTACTTTCTGGTACTCACGCCCACAAAATGTTTATTTGATGCAGGTTGAGCAAGAAGAAGATGTGGCATGGAATTGAGCTGAATTATCGTTTTTGCTTTCTTACTTTAAACAGTGATGTCTGAATATCATGTCTTCACACATGATATTCATTACTCTTCTGTTGCCAAAACTTTGAAGTTGTGAAACCGTACTTTTGATAAATCTTGTAAATATTTCAAAAAAATTCTACATATGTATTTTCGAAACTGTGTTCTCGTTTGGGATTATTGCAGTTGTTGGAAATTTTCTGTTTGCAGGTTGGCTTACTCCATTTACAAACGTTATGCTGCTTGTTTGTTTCAAAAACTTAATTATTTAAATCACTTATTGTTGGAAGATTATCGTTAATAAACCAATCACGGCTTGACTATTTAGTTAAATAAGTAATTAAATAGTCGGGTCGTGACATCAAGGTGGATGGTTCATCGACACTGGTGCAACTGCGCACGTCTGTGCCGACAAGAGACGTTTCTCCACCTACACGTCTGTCGATGGGAGGAAGCTCAACAAGGGGAACCAAGCTTCGTCCGAGGTTGTTGGAGTTGGTGACGTGGTGCTCAAGATGTCATCCGGCATTGAGATCACGTTGAAGGATGTGCTGCATGTCCCAAACATTCACAAGAACTTAGTGTCGGGCTCTATTCTACTTAATAAGGGTTTTAGACTAGTTTTTGAGTCGGACAAGTTTGTCTTGACTAATTTTGGAAAGTTCCTTGGTAGGGGTTATCTCATCGGGGGTCTTTTCAAACTAAATGTAATGGCTGTGCGCCGTGTACCCAAAGTTAGGATGAATGAAAATGCATCTACTTCCTATTACTTGACTGAGTGCTCTAATTTATGGCATTGTAGATTATGACATGTTAATCTAAATGCAACAAAAAGATTAGTAAATTTAGATTTACTAAAGTTAAATGAAGTTAATACACAAACGAAATGTGAGGTTTGTGTGGAAGCCAAAATGGCTAAGTTACCGTTTCATTCGGTAGAATGGAGCACTAAGCCTCTAGAACTTATTCACACTGATGTGTGTGATTTAAAGTTTGTACAAACTAGAGGTGGTAAAAATACTTCATCACGTTTATTGATGACTGTACAAGATATTGTTATCTTTACCTTCTAAGAAGTAAAAACGAGGCTATTGAAGCTTTTAAAACTTCGAGAACGAAGTCGAGAATCAACTAAGTTGTCGAATTAAGAATATTCGAAGTGATAGAGGGGGAGAATATGTAGCTCCGTTTGAGGCATTATGTAACGAAAATGGTATAATACATCAAACGACATCTCCTTATTCACCTCAGTCTAATGGCGTTGCTGAACGTAAAAATCGAACACTTAAGGAGATGATGAATGCTTTGTTGATTAGTTCAGGGTTGCCCCAGAACTTGTGGGGGGAAGCTATTTTGACAGCCAACTACATATTGAACAAGATTTCACTTAAGAATAAGGATGTCACTCCTTACGAGTTGTAGAAAGGAAGAAAACCATCATACAAATATCTCAAAGTGTGGGGGTGTTTGGCGAAGGTTGAGGTGCCTCTTCCTAAACAATTTATAATTGGATCTAAAACAGTCGATTGTATCTTTATTGGGTATGCACTGAACAGCAGCGCCTATCGTTTTCTGATCAACATGTCAGAGGTACCGGATATGACTGTGGGGACGACGATTGAGTCAAGGAATGCTATATTCTTTGAAAGTGTTTATCCCTGTAAAGACAAGGATAAAAGTAAAGCTAGTTTTGCAGGGAAAACATATGTTAACCCTCGCCCCGAGGATCCATCTTGGGTGTTTAATTCACCATACATTGATTATAAACCTAGCATGCGTCTATATAATTAAATCGCAACACGTTGGGGTTTTTGTAGGGAAATCGTATGTTAACCCTCGCCCCGAGGATCCATCTTGGGTGTTTAATTCACCATACATTGATTATAAACCTAGCATGCGTCTATATAATTAAATCGCAACACGTAGGGGTTTTCACGTGTTTACCTTTGGATCTGAAGAGGTCGATGGAACGAGATGAACGGATCGGACTCGTGCTTTGACCTTCTGAACTGTATCCCGGTTGCCCAATCTCCAACGTCGAGTGAGGACGATCTATGGAGAATGCTTCGGAAAATCACCCAATGCTCTCACAACCAAACTCTCGAAAATTCTCTCTCTCAATAATGAGATGACCGAAAATCTTCCTATTAATTTGTGAGCATTAGCCTAGACATTATCTCATGCCTTATATTTATAATGCACTACCTTAATCCTATATGGAATATTACCATAATCCTATATGGAATATTACCATAATCCTATATGGAATATTACCATAATCTTAGGATTATTTCCATACTCTTAGGATTATTTCCATACTCTTAGGATTATTTCCATACTCTCAAGATTATTACCATAATCTTATATGGAAAGGATCTATGCATATACCATAAATATAATTATATCCTTGTGGATAAAGAGAATAAAATCTTGCCAATTGGGAGCATGAGGGCGCCGATTTTCCTTGGCTACGGGCACGATGGGCCACCAGGATCAAATGCAAGGAATAAAGATGGGCCTCAAATAAATTAATTATCTTATGCTCACCCGAACATAAATTAATTTATAAACATTCGATCATTCCACTAGAGAAAGAATGTTGACTTACCCTTTATTACCGAAGTTGAGTCGGGCTTGCACTTAGACATTACGAATCCTCGTATTTAAGATATCGAACGTCCATTAATCATTTACGACAATCATCGCTTAAAACGATTAATAACTTCATTTCCTTAAGTAGTACCACTCAACCTTATTATTGTACTTGAGCTAACTCAACTGCGGGTTTAGTACAATAAACCTTTGAGCTCCTTAAGGGGACGTCATCATCCTTAACGGATACGGTGACTCGATACAGATAACTAGCGTGACATACAAGCACTGCCACCACCCAAGATGCGGAGAATCTTGGGTTAGAACATATAACCCTCACCCATAACAAGTCAAAGTGATGGACAGCAACTCATACTCACCTAATACCTTATCGAGGTTTAGATCATCGTAAGTCACCGAGATCTTGGTTCTTCACGACGGTCAGAAAGAAGAACACATCTCACTGTGATCCTTCAATACGTCAGAGACGTACCAGCATAGACAAGCAACTAAGTCAAGTCACTTCTTATCTATACTGCAGCCTAAACCGACAACTCGTCCTTAAGTCGTCTCACCGTGAAACTTTTATATCTCATTAAGCTCGACCAATCATATGACTTCGTGATCTTCTACACATTGTATGATCTAACTTATATATGAGATAAGGGACACGATATATGCAATCAAGTATTCAAATCAGATAGGAGATTGTAATAGTGGTAACAGGAAACATTGTATACAAGCTCAACCAAACTGCTTTCAGTATACAAATCCAACAATCTCCCACTTATACTAAAGCAAACTTTTAGTATACAATGTGTCTTTCTACTAGCTATTACAAACAACCATAACTTTGCTTCTCCCACTTATACAAAAGTTTCCTTTCTAAGTGGGTGCCATCAGCGCAATCCAAGTCCTCTAACGTGTTCATCGTAGACTTTTTGCGGCGAGCTCTTCGTGAATGGATCCGCTAGATTTTCCGTCGTATCAATCTTTTCAATCAAGACGCGTCACCTCGTCTAACGATTTCGTATGACATGGTACTTTCTCTCTATGTGTTTTGTCGCCTTGTGGGTCCGTGGTTCCTTCGAGTTTGCCATCGCACCGAGTTATCACAAGAAACTATGATACTCTTGGGCAAACCAGTACCACACCTAGATCCATGAGGTAGTTCTTGAACCATCTGACCTCCTTAGAAGCCTCCGGCGGCTACATATTCGGCTTCCATGGTAGAGTCCGCAATGCATCGCTGCTTGCACTCACTTGAGATACGGCCCACCTCCCAAGGTAAACACATAGCCCGAGGTTGAATTTTTCTCATCACGGTCGGCTTGGAAATCCAGTGCAGATAACCCAAAGGCATTAGACTATCGCATGGTAAACTAGCCTATAATCTCGAGTCCTTTTCGGTACTTGAGTATATGCTTCTTGCGATCGATGAGCTTGTCGGGGTTAGGCGATATCTAGCTACTATGCCTACCGCATAGCGATATCGGCCTCGTGCATAGCATTGCGTACATGAGACTTCCTACGGCGGAGCGTAAGGAACTTGTCTCATTTCCTCTATCTCCTTTCTTTGTCATAGGTGATGTGTCTTAGATAAAGGAACGCCATATCCGAAGGTAGCAATCCTTTCTTGGCGGTCCGCATACTAAAGCAGTGATTACAGATATCAATGTAAGACGCTGAGATAAGCTCAACATTTTCTTCTTGCGATCTCGGTAAACCTTGATCCCAAGAATGTCGTGCATCTCCTAAGTCTTTCATTTGAAACTGATCGGATAGCCAACTCTTTACGTCTGATAACAGCTTCACGTTGTTGCCAACTAGAAGGATGTCATCTACATAAAGTGCAAGAAATACCACATCACCGTTGACATCTAACCGATACACACAACTCTCGCTAGGCAACTGGGTAAATCCATAGGACTTTACCACCTCGTCAAAGCGTAAGTTCCATGATCGGGAGGCCTGCTTAAGTCCATAAATGGACTTAAGCTTCCATACTAGATGCTCTTCACCCTTTACCACATAACCTTCGTGTTCTTTGCATATAGATGTCTCTACCTTCCTCAAGGTAACCGTTTAGAAAAGCGGTTTTAACATCCATTTGCCAAACCTCTGGGTTCAAGTGGGCTGCTATGGCTAGAAGAATTACGATGGACTTGAGCATTGCTACGGTGAAAGGTCTCATCGAAATCGATGCCCTCAATCTGAGTGTACCCTTCGCCACAAGCACGGCTTTAAAAGCGAAACCTCTCCATCGAATCTCTTCCTCTTGTATATCCACTTACTACCTATGGCTTCCTTGCCATCCGGTAGAGGTGTCTTTCATATACATCCATAGCCGTTATGGACTCCATTTCTAAGTCCATAGCGGTGTGCCATGATCTTGCATCAATATCTTGTATCGCCTCCTCAGATGTCCATGGGTCGATTATTGCATGTTAAATCTGCTGGGACTAAATCCAAGATTCACCCACGAACATAAATCGCTCGGGTTGACGAACAACCCTCCCACTACAACGAGGTTCTACAGCACAATGGCAACGGTGGGTGCAGATACTTGTGGTTCTCTAACTTGCACAACTTGCGTGTAGGTACCACTTGCATGCGGTCGGTATCTCCAAATGAACTCGACCCACTTCAATTTCTTGAAGTATCGGTGTCGATCCCTCCCACTAGACTCGACATCTCGCACCTTTGGCCTAATCGGTGGTGGAATCGATCATCTTCTAATTCTTGAAGAATGATTTCAACTTTGGACTTATGATTTTCATATAATCCTCTTCTAAGAATCGGGCATTAGTCTAATAATGACCTTCCGATCCTTAGGACTATAGAATAAACCACCTTCGTTCCTCTAGGATAGCCAATAAATAGCCTTGCGTCGGATCTAGCCTCCAACTTGTCGCCTTCTTGTTCAAAGACGTGTGGATCGCCCCATATCCTTATGTGGCTTAAAGCGGGCTCGCCCAAACCACAACTCGAAGGGGTCTTTTCGATCGACTTGGACGGTACTAGATTTAGCAAGTATGCCGCCGCCTCTAAGGCATACCCCGTAGGCGAAATAGGCAATGTAGCATAACTCATCATAGATCTAACCATTTCCAAAAGAGTCCTATTTCTTCGCTCCGACACACCATTTTCTTTGTGGTGTGCCGGTGAAATCTTGTTGGGATGTAATCCCACACTTCACTAGATAGTCCATAAACTCGTTCTTGAGGTATTCGCCACCGCGATCGAGCGCAGATGACTTGATACTTTACCTAGCTTCGCCTCCACTTCCGCCTTAAACTCTTTGAATTTCTCAAAGCATTCGACTTGCGGTGGCGGTATACGTATCCGTACCTTGAGTAATCGTCGATGAAAGTGACAAAATACTGTACCTCCACGAGCTTGTGTGGACATCGGTCCACACAGTCGAAATGGACTAACTCCAACATTTACGTGGCTCTATAACCCTTCGCTTTGAAGGTGCAGTCGACATCTTACCTTCTATACAGATTCGCGGTAGGAGCAGATAACCGTGAGATTACCCAACGCTCCATTCTTAGCCGGTCTTTGGATCCTATTTAGATTGATGTGACCTAATCTAAGATGCCGAGAAAAGTAGAGTCATCTTCTGAAGAAAACTTTCTCTTTTAGGGTTTGATGAAGATGCAACATAGTTATAGGTATTATGTTTTGCGAAATAGTATAAAGCGAATTATATAAAGTGCCAACACGATAACCGTCATTTCTTATGATAGAAACACCACTATCAAAAATAATGAGAATATCCATGAGTAAATAATTTGAAACAGAAACAAGGTTCCACCGAAAATCCGGCACATATAAACGTCTTTCAAAACTAAAGCGTTGTTCCAAACATAAAGAAACATCTCCAATCGCAACGCTTCGACTTTCGCGCGTTCCCATGGAGATCGTTATCTCGCCATCAAACAGCTCCACTTGTCGCGAGGAACCCCGCAGGTGTAACAAACATGATCGATCGCGCCGTATCTACTACCCAAGAATGGGTAGAACAAGTCGCTAAACATGTTTCCGTTACTAAAGCAAACGGCGTGCCTTGAGCCTCGAGCATAGGGCACTTGGCCTTCCATGCCCGATCTTACCTTGAAGCACTTGCCTTCTCCTTTGGCTTCTTCAAGCCTCCGGTGGCAACCATGTTCTTGCTCCCATTACTCCCACTATTTCCCTTGCCTTTACCACCTTTGGCACCCTTTTCTATTTCCATTTTGCAAAAATTTTGGGCCCTTAGATGTGCTAGCAAGAGCATGTGCTCCTTTTCCCATAACTCCTTCCGCAAAGAACGAGATCATTAAGCAACCGACTAAGTGTAAACTCGGTCTTGCTCATGATCGCATTCACGCGAAAGTTCTCAAAAGACTTGGGCGGTGTATTGAGGATGATATCGACCTTGGCCACATCGTCAATACCTCCTCCCAACCGATCAAGACTATCCATGAGATGAGTCATGTGGGAGACATGTTCATGGACCGAACTTCCTTCTTCCATCTTACACGCCAAGATTTCTCTCATTGTGTGGAAGCGGATCGTCCGATCCGATCGCCCAAACTTACTCTCGAGACTTGACCAAATATCGGTCGCGTCTACCATCGATCGATCTTTACGGTGCAAGCCTTTGGACATCGTAGTCATCATATAGCATTTAGCCATATTGTTTGACTTATTCCAAAGTCCGCTTGACTCGCATTGCTCATTAGTCGATCGTCGATGAAGGCATCGGGTTTAGGAGTAGTGAGAACAAACATGTGTTCTTCAAATGATAAGAACATATTCCATGTTTCGTTTCCACTCGATAAAATTTGGACGGATAACGGTTTTGTGCGAGCATATTGATAATCGGCGTAAGAGACATATCCGAAACGATAATGTAAACACATAAGCATACGATCGCATATAATTCAGTAACAATAATATTGTAACCTTTTGATAAAACAATATTAATTGAAACCTCCAATCGCCCAAGGAATTCCACATGCAAGCCACGCGTGTGGGCGTTTACACATGAACCCTCGACTGCACTAAAATATACCTTTAGTCGTTTAATTTCAATCCATGTCAACTTATCCTTATGAAAATGAAATTAATGATTGGACCTTACTAGACCACATCACTATCGCAAGAAGGACTTGGCGGGAAGTTGTACTTGAGGTGATGTCTAAGCAATGACCACAATTTAACGTGAAGATGAATTCTTAGAATTGGTATACTCACTCGGACCATACCGCCCAATTCAAATTCTTTGTTATCTCATTTTATATCTATCTCTAGAGAACTTATGAAAATCGCACATGCAAGCCACGCGTGTGGGCGTTTACACATGAAACTCCCACTTCTCAATAGATTTAAAATGTTTTATTTAGAAATCTCATCTAACAAACTTATGATAAACAGTGCAAGCAAGCACGCGTGTGGGCGTTTACTCACGATCGTCTCACTTTGTTTAGAGATCAAAAGTGGAGGTCTTGACATTTTAATTTGAAAAATTAATTTGTCGGGTTGCTTGCTTAGTCTTTTTATTCAAAAGGTTTGTCCATGCAGATCACGTAATCTAGCATGCTTTTCTATAGAACTCAACATGTAAAACATGCTCATGAATTCTAAAATATGCTTGATAAACGCGATAAACCTAGCATGCTTACTATGCGCATCCATTACGTAAAACACTTAAAGGTTTGTCAACGTAATATAAACATACATAGCATGCTACTGCATAATTTAAACATCCACGACATGCATATGAGCGATAAAAATAAAATAAAACGTTTATCGCGCCCCATCGTGAAACACAGTACATTTAAATCTAATCTATTACATAGATTTACAAAGTGCAATTAAACTTCAAAACGGGCCTCGCGTGCACGAACACGGACCGGATTCAACAAATGGGCCTCGCGTGCCGGGCACGGACCGGAAAATCGGAAAACGCAGTGCGGGCGGGTCGGCCCAAAAGTCTTGGGCCGCGCAGGGCAAAGCCCGATCGCGCGCCAGACTCGCCGCGCCTGCCACGTGCTCCTCGCGGTCGAAGGCGACGCGACCCGTCGGCTGCGCGCTGCGCGGCCTTCCCCGAGCGCGAACGTCTGCCGAGGCGTCGTCGCCCGGCGGCGAAACTTCGCGACCGCGATACGCTCCATGCGCCGGGTTTCGCGCGAACGCGCCCGATCGCCCGCTAGCTCGCTCGCTTGCTGCCGGCTGTACTCGCGACCGCTCGCTCGCTCGCGTGGCGCCAGGGATCTCGTCTTGTGACGCACGCCCGTCGCCGCGCCTCGCGATCACGCTTCGCGACCGCGAGCTCGCTTCGAAACCGCCCAGATTCTCGCCGAGCTACCGTTTTCCCGTCGTTTCGTTCTTCGTTCGTTCGTCTTCGTTCTTCTTTTACGAGATAAGATTTACATAATAAAATCTAATCTAACCACGGATTTTCTCGTGGTGTAAAACAAAACCAACAAAAACAATAAGCGAGCCACGATGAGCGATAGATCCACAATTAAATAAACGCATGCGTAATAATCAAACGTGAATTAATCCAACAGAGCCAAGATTCGATCCCGTGCTCGATACCAATGTAGGAAATCGTATGTTAACCTCGCCCGAGGATCCATCTTGGGTGTTTAATTCACCATACATTGATTATAAACCTAGCATGCGTCTATATAATTAAATCGCAACACGTAGGGTTTTCACGTGTTTACCTTTGGATCTAAAGAGGTCGATGGAGCGAGATGAGCGGATCGGACTCGTGCTTTGACCTTCGAATCTGTATCCGGTTGCCCAATCTCCAACGTCGGTGAGGACGATCTATGGAGAATGCTTGGAAAATCACCCAATGCTCTCACAACCAAACTCTCGAAAATTCTCTCTCAATAATGAGATGACCGAAAATCTTCCTATTAATTTGTGAGCATTAGCCTAGACATTATCTCATGCCTTATATTTATAATGCACTACCTTAATCCTATATGGAATATTACCATAATCCTATATGGAATATTACCATAATCCTATATGGAATATTACCATAATCTTAGGATTATTTCCATACTCTTAGGATTATTTCCATACTCTTAGGATTATTTCCATACTCTCAAGATTATTACCATAATCTTATATGGAAAGGATCTATGCATATACCATAAATATAATTATATCCTTGTGGATAAAGAGAATAAAATCTTGCCAATTGGGAGCATGAGGGGCGCCGATTTTCCTTGGCTACGGGCCTGGATGGGCCAGCCCAGGGATCAAATGCAAGGAATAAAGATGGGCCTCAAATAAATTAATTATCTTATGCTCACCCGAACATAAATTAATTTATAAACATTCGATCATTCCACTAGAGAAAGAATGTTGACTTACCCTTTATTACGAAGTTGAGTCGGGCTTGCACTTAGACATTCGAATCCCGTATTTAAGATATCGAACGTCCATTAATCATTTACTGACAATCATTGCTTAAAGCGATTAATAACTTCATTTCCTTAAGTAGTACCACTCAACCTTATTATTGTACTTGAGCTAACTCAACCTCGGGGTTTAGTACAATAAACCTTTGAGCTCCTTAAGGGGCGTCATCATCCTTAACGGATACGGTGACTCGTCTGAGATAACTAGCGTGACATCAAGACCGCCACCACCCAAGATGCGGAGAATCTTGGGTTAGAACATATAACCCTCACCCATAACAAGTCAAAGTGATGGATGACAACTCATACTCACCTAATACCTTATCGAGTTTTAGATCATCGTAAGTCACCGAGATCTTGGTTCTTCACGACGGTCGAAGAAGAACTCATCTCATTTGTGATCCTTCAATACGTCGAGGCGTACCAGGCATAGACAAGCAACTAAGTCAAGTCACTTCTTATCTATCTGCGGCTAAACCGACAACTCGTCCTTAAGTTGTCTCATTTGTGAAACTTTTATATCTCATTAAGCTTGACCAATCATACGGACTTACGTGATCTTCTACACACTTGTATGATCTAACTTATATATGAGATAAGGGGACACGATATATGCAATCAAGTATTCAAATCGGATAGGAGATTGTAATAGTGGTAACGAAACATTGTATACAAGCTCAACCAAACTGCTTTCAGTATACAAATCCAACAAGTTTTAGCAATAGAACTGATGGTGAAGCTTCGAGTTCTAAACCTTTGGATGAAGAACCGATATCGCATAAGCGATCGAGGTCTGATCCAGAGGGGTCGGAACCGAGACGTGGTAGTAGAGTCAGAACGCCAAAGGATTTTGGTCCTGACTATATTGCGTTCATGTTGGACGAAGAACCGACTTCGATCAAAGTAGCCTATGCTCGGCCAGACGGGATGCTCTGACGAGAGGCTGTTCAAAGTGAGATTGATTACATTCTGCAAAACCACACTTGGGTGCTGGTTGATTTGCCGGAAGGTTGTGAGCCCTTAGGATGCAAATGGATCCTTAAAAGAAAGTACAAGGCAGATGGATCAATTGAAAAGTATAAGGCCATTTTGGTTGTCAAAGGGTTTAAACAAAGAGAGGGATACGATTTCTTCGATACCTATTCACATGTGATGAGGATTACGTCTATTAGGGTGCTTCTCGCAATTCTTTGCTTTGCACAATCTTGAGATTCATCAAATGGACGTTAAGGCTATTTTTGAATGGTGACCTCGAGGATGAGGTATATATAGAGCAACCCGAAGGGTTTGTAGTACTGGTCGAGAGGCGGTATGCAAACTCAAGTCTCTATATGGTTTGAAAAAACGCCGTTGCAATGGCATTTAAAATTTGTGATGTAATGTTGGCAAATGGTTTCAAGATCAACGAGTGTGATAAATGTGTCTACGTTAAGAACACTGATAATGGTTATGTTATAGTGTGTCTGTATGTAGATGACATGTTGATTATGGGTAGCAATACTCAAGTCATTAATGACACAAAGCGCATGTTAAATATAAATTTTGACATGAAGAACATGAGATTAGCTGATGTGATTCTTGGAATCAAGATTCTAAGAAGATCAGATGGAATTGTCTTGACACAATCTCACTACGTCGAGAAAGTGATTAAGAAATTCAACGCGTTTGATAGTTTGCCTGCTAAGACCCCATTGTAGCTCAATGTTCACTTAAGTATGAACAAGGGTGAACATGTTGGGTAAGAAGACTATGCTAAGGTCATCGGGTGTTTGATGTATCTTACAAATTACACCCGACCCGACATAGCTTGTAGTGAACAAATTGAGTCGTTACACGAGCAATCCAAGCAAGGAGCATTGGAAGGATCTAGTGAGAGTTTTGAGGTACTTGAAGTATACTCAAAATCATGGGCTGCATTTTACGAGATATCCCCCAGTACTTGAAGGGTACTGTGATGCCAATGGATATCGACACGAAAGATTCACTTTCTACAAGTGGAGTGCGTGTTCACAATTGGGGGAGGTGTTGTTTCTTGGAGATCCACGAAACAGACGTGTATAGCCCGATCCACCATGGAATCAAAATTCATAGCTTTGGATAAAGCTGGTGAGGAAGCCGAGTGGCTTTGTAATTTTTTTAAAGATATTCCATGTTGGTCTAAACCTGTGCCACCGGTGATGATTCACTGTGATAGCCAAGCGGCTATTGGAAGGGCGAAAAATGGTTTGTATAATGGTAATTCTCGACATATCGTCGACGACATAATACCGTGAGGCATTTGATCTCGGTGGGGTTATCTCGATTGACTATGTCAAGTCAATAGATAATCTGCGGTCCGATTAACCAAAGGGTTAAACAGGATCAAATGATCAAGTTCTTAGAGGAATGGGATTAAAATCCACATCTTAAGAACAATCATAGTGGTAACCCAACCATGATGACTGGAGATCCCAAGAACTTGGTTCAATGGGAGAACTAAGCTATAGGAGTTCATGTGTAAACACTCAAGTTAGTCTGTTCCCTAGAAAGCAAACGAGTGTTGGAAAACTTGCCTAGTGGTGAGGTTGAGTCATTGACTCTTAATGATTCCTAAGATACCTCAAGGAGGTTGAGTATGATAAGATACTCGGTAAAGAATCACCTATGTAAGTGCGAAGTGGGGCCGCTTCAAACAAAACACTTATGAATCCAAAGTGGATGTCCATGGCCAAAATGGAATCAAACATGAGAACGAATGAGGTTGATGTGTTAAAGTGTTAATACCATTGTCTCAGTGCACGTTGTGGGGGAATAGTTCAAGGCATCGTCGTGTCCACTAATCCGCCTGTGTACTCGATGATATTAACTATGAAAGGTTCAAGCCATAAACCACCTGTCAAAATATTTTAACATCTCTTGAGGACTGAGCTGTGTCTGCATACATGCATATGGCTATTTCCACTAATGTGGGGGATTGTTGGAAATCAATGTATATATATATATATATATATATATATAATATGGTCAAGTTCCTAGGAAGCTACTTTGACCAAGAATTTGAGTGACGTAACATTTAATTTTGTGAAATTAAACGATATAGGATCAATCTACGTTTCGAGTAGATGATCGTGGTGTATTCATATTCTCAAATCCGATTTCCGGTGAGTGAGAAATAATGGATCAAAGTTGGTTACTTAAACATGGAGTTATGTGCATGGATTAATTAATCATTATCCCACATTGATTAATGTACCTCCATTAATTGTGTATATAAGTGGTTCATTGAACACTTAGTATAATTATGTGCACAAGTGATGGGCTGGGAAAGCCCACACGCGCGCCGCCGGCCCGGCCCGGCTCTGTGGTCCGTGGATCGTGGATCTTGATCTTTGGGCTTGTTCGTGGGCTTGTTTCATGGGCCTGGTTCCGTGGTCCATTGCTCGTATATTTTGGATCAATGTTTGATCGAGCCCAAAAATGGAGTTGATGCGAGGCCCAACTCGTGTGGCCCAATCCGTTGGGCTGCGTGCACTTGAAAAGGCGTCCGGATCGTCCAATGAACCCGACGCTGCGCGTTGTCCGGTCGTCGTAATTGTCGATAACGTCCCGACATGATGGCTCTGCGAAAAACGTGGGTGTAACTCCCACCTTGTCTCCAGAAACCGTCGTAATCCATCTGCACTCAATGGGGGACATAACTTCGTAACACCCGACATCAATACGGGTGTTGACTCCAGCATGCTCCCCATGAGGGGGACGCCGCCTATAAATAGGATATGTCTCCCCAGCATAAGCCACCTACTGTCTAAAGCATTCCAGCATTCCTAAGAGCACTCCCTGTATACATACTTCGTATCTAAGCTATGTCCTCGCCTCGATCTAGTTCGTCGGAGCTCGTTAGTCTGCGGTGCTGCCACTTACGAGACGCTGTTGTTTCATCTTTGGGGACGATACGCCAGAACCGAGAGCATTACCGGGGCGTATCTCGTCTTGCGGAAAGAGGCCTCCTCGACTCGACATCAGTCTATGGTTTTCCAGCTTATCAGATTTATACTTCAAATTCATTGTTAGTTTGATCTCCTACATTTCAGTTTTCGAGTTGTTATATGCCCGACAAGTTTTGTACTATTTGTACACTTTTCCAACAACTCCTCCTTACCTTCACCCCTCGTGGATCGGGGCGTGGCGTCGCCGCCGTCGTCGACGATGAGATCGGGCCGCCGCCGGGCCCGGTCGAGGAGCTCGGTGCACCACCAAGACTCTGGGCGTCTCGCCTTCGAGCAAAGACCGCTGCATGCGCGGGCGATGGCGGCGGCGGCGGCATGGTCCCGGGTGGAGAAGATGTTGCGGGAGCACCACCGACCTCGGTGCGGGCGCGTGAGGTCTCGATGAGGACGACGGTGCGGATGGTAATGTGGAGGCTACCGGTGATCTTAGCCCCGTTGAAGGTGAAGGGCCCGAACTTCGGCCGGCGGACATGAGGCCCAGTATCTCGACCTCGGCCAGCTCGATCTCGAGGCGACCGAAGTCCGCTTGGGACATGTCCTTCACCTTGTACTCGCGGCCGGCGGTGGTCTTCTCGACTTGGAGCGCCATGGCGGCAAGTATGGCCTTGTGGGAGAGATCATGCAGTGGACATCCAATATCGTCGGCGACCCCAACTTCGTCGATTATTTCTTGATCCTTATACGCTTTGGTCCACAAGAAAGAGAAATTTAAAAAAATATAATTTTCACTAACGGCAGTTCGTATTCCGTTAGTCGAGGGGGGAAGTATGCCGAACATTAGTAACCATAAGGACGTAATTAGTCCAAAACAAATAGTTGGAAGGTTCGTAAATTTCCACTTATATCTTAGAACCGGCAATTGTTGATACGGCATAAAAGGAATGGTTATTGTTTAACATTGATATTTAAAGCATTAATCCCAATATACTTAGGCATTAAACTAAAAATAATAATAAAGCAATATATAGAGTTTTTATTATTTTTTTAGTTTTTTATGTTATTTCCGTACGACTTTGTATCTTTTATCGTAGTAGAAATTTTTGAATCACAAATAATTTTAAAACAATGTATTGAATTTTACATTTGTTTTATGTTAAGTTTATTTAAAAAATAAATATATTTTAGGTGAAAAGTATAATATACTAAAAGTCCAACACCTGGTTAGGGAAAAAAAATCCATATACGTGGGAGATAATATAAGTTTCTTTTCTTTACAAAGTTTATTTACTTCGAGGATTTGTCAATTTTTTGTCGGAGATTTTGGTGATCGATACACCATTGGATGTGATAAACCAATAAATATATCCATATATTGATGCAATTACGAAAAAGAATTAATATAATTTAATTACTAAAAAAAATCAAGATCATAGGCCATCTAGTATCTACTATTCAAATCGATAGAAAATAAGTATTGAATAAATAGTTTGATACAGATAAATTGATTTTATGATACTTTTAGTCTAATCAATGGATAATACTTCAATCAAGTCCAATGAATTGATTTTATGATAATTTTAATCTATAATTGATTTTTTGTATCAAAAAGCATAATCGATATCGAAAAATGAATATAGAAATCACAAGTTAGAAATATAGTTGGGGTTATTTGTATTTTCAATACTAATTATGTTTTCGATGCCAAAAAATCACCTATGAACTAAAATTATCATAAAATCAATTTATTAGGTTTGATTAACGTATTATTAATTGACTATACTGAAATTATTACAAAATCAATTTATTAAACTAAAATTATGTATTTTTACATTCCGTATTCAATTCGATGGATTTTTATTACTAAAAAATTGTTTCCTTTTAAATACAGTTAGTTAAATGCTATGAGTATGACCAAAACTCATTCGATCATCTGAATTGTGGATCCCCTCAGAGAGCAAAAACCCCTCTCTGTTCATCCCAGGACTTCCTCATTTCAATCTGATTGAATTTCTTCTGTTAGTTCACCTTCCGATTCTCGCCCTATACTTTGCTCTTTGCAGAGAATTTCTCTCCGTTTCAGGAAACGATGGATGGGAACAAAGATGAAGCCTTGAAGTGTTTGAACATCGCCAAAAATTCAATTCAATCGGGCGATAGAGATCGCGCCCTCAAATTCCTCAATAAAGCTCGCAGGTTAGATCCATCTATTCAAATCGACGAATTCCTAACCAATCTCAGCGCCTCAACGCCGGAGGAGAAGAACCCTAACTCACCCACTGATGGAAATCCCTCCGATCGATCGGAAAGTGGGCCCCGCCGTAGGGTTCCGGCCGCTCGATCGACGTCGTCTTCCTCCACCGCATCGGCTACCTACAACCAGGAGCAGGTGGCTGTGGTTAGGATATTAAGAAGAAGAAGGATTACTACGAGATTCTGGGGCTGGAGAGGAATTGCACGGGTGAGGATGTGCGAAAGGCGTACAGGAAGCTGTCTTTGAAAGTCCACCCCGATAAGAACACGGCCCCAGGGGCGGAGGAGGCGTTCAAGATGGTCTCGAAGGCGTTCCAGTGCTTGAGCGATGAGGAGAGCCGCAAGAAATACGATGTCATTGGATCGGATGAGCCGGTATACGAGAGGAGAGGCGGAGGTGGGAATGGGATGCGTGGGTTTAACGGGTTTTATGAGGCGGACGTTGATGCGGATGAGATTTTTAGGAACTTCTTCTTTGGGGGAATGCATCCTGCAACGACTGGGAATTTTGGGGGTTTTACGTTTGGACCCGGTGTTAGAGTGAGAACTGGTGGAGTTGGAGTTGATCATAGCCCGAATTGGTTGAGAACTGTGGTGCAGTTGTTGCCGGTGATACTGATTTTGCTGGTGAACTTCTTGCCTTCGTCGGAGCCGGTTTATTCGCTCTCTCGAACTCACTACCACGATGTTAGGTTTACTACACCGAAGGGAGTGAACTATTTTGCCAACTCTGGGAAATTCGAGCAGCAGTATCCGGTTAATAGTCACGAACGCTTTGCTATTGAGCAACGGGTTGAGCATGACTACCACACGACGTTGGTGCATAACTGCAGGGTTGAGTGGCAGCAGCTTCATTGGGGATACAGACGGGAGACACCAAATTGTGATGCGTTGAGGCGCTTTGAGGCTATCGCTCAGTGAAAGCATTGAGGCGCGCTTGGGGTGTGGCCCCATGACATGATTAAAGGTTTATCTATTTCTGATTTGACCCAAACTGATTCGAGTTTGTTTTCATCCTTCATTTGTGATTTGGCCCATAACTGATTCAAGTTTGGTTTCATCATTTCATGCTTAGTTTGTTGCTATGGTTGGAATATGCAGTATGTTATTTAACTTTGTTGTTGATTAACCATTTTTTCTGTTTCTATTGCTAAATGCTAATGGAGTTTTGAGGTGTTGGAGGCTGCAATTTTTTGGGATTGACCAACTTGATTAGGGACTTTTGTTGTTGGGAACAATAAGTGCATGTTCGTTCGGAATATATCCTTATGGCTTCTAGGAAACTGCTTTTATATATATACACCATTAAATTGACTAGGGATGGTAACAGAGAATGCAATTTTTCATCTTCTTTTGAGAACTGAATCTGATGGTTTTGTCAAGCATGTATTACTTGAGAAGATGTGTTGGTCAAATTTAATTGTTTAGTATGATAGTCGTTTATTGTTTAACGTGTAATTCCTACTCATGTAGGAAGTGCTCTAGTGGCTAGTGCGCTATCTTAAGTATGTCTTGTGAATATATATGTCCGCTGTATAAGATTATATACTTCTCAAAGTAGTCATTTGTGTTGATCATGCTTGTTTGTTGCGACATCCTTGATCCTTTTCAATCATATTTGAGCTTAATTCTGCTTTCCTAACATTTAAATATCCTCAAATCTTGTCCTTGATCCCTTTCAGTCAGATTTGAGCTTAATTCTGCTTTCCTAATAATTAAATATCCTCAAACGATACGGTGGTTGTCTCGTATCAGTTTTAAATTACCCTATGTCCACTTTAGCGAGAACTAGATGTTGGGTGTGAAATTGAGTCCTTGTTATTCAATTCAGTGAACTTGTGTAGTATTTAAGTAGCAGTTTCAGTGGTGCTGTTGTCTAAGGCTGAACTTAGCTGTTCCAGTAGGTCCAATATAGTATCTGTATAAGTCGATTGGATTTGTTTTTTTGTTTTGTTTTATAAACATCAACTAGTCTGGAGTTCCTTTTGTTATCGTTGTTAGACTGATTTAGTCATGAATGCAATACTCCGTATGACAGATAAATGACAATATCAACTTATAATGTATTGATGAATCCGTATGCAAGACTAATTGATAGGTTAGCTCATTTTCTATTTAAGCAACTTCATGCAAAAGAAGTGATAGACTAATATTTCCAAACAATGTGGTCTAATAAATTTGTTGTGGGTCTTCACCCCAACCAACAAAAAGATGCGTCTTTTCGGAGCTTGTGTCTGGATTCAATATATGTGTATGCTCTGTGTGTATAATTCTGTAGAGAGATTGAAGAAGAAGTGAGACGATTGAAAATGTTTGATGTCATGTAAATCTTTTCCTCTTTTCTTGTGTGATGCCCTTCATCATGTCATTATCTAATTCTTCAAAATAGATGGGGTGTTAATGGTATCATGACCTTAGCTTATATATTATTTGATTCTCCTGTCCTCTGTCTCTATGAATTAACTTATTTATGTTCGTATAATGCAGGATGCAACTGAAATGATGTGTTTTTGTTGGCATTCTGAATAGTTCTATGGTATTTGACTTAAAGCCAACCAAAATCATGAATTTATTTGTTGTAAACTCATTTCTGCTCATCCTGAAGTCGTTATTTCTCATTCTTTTTTTGTTTTTTGTTTTTGCAGATTAACTAGAATCGGTTTAATTTGCGTGTATTCGTGATTAATTAGTGGAACCAGAAAATCAGAAGTTTGCAGTGACTATATACGTGAATACCAAAGGAGATGCTCCAACACCATATATTTTTTCCCATTCGACATTTTGATACCTCGTCTATTTAATTTTTTGCGTCGTGTTGCTACCTGGTATAGTCCTATTATTATATTCCTGCTTTCAGCCTGTGTATTCATTTACTTATAAAGATGGTTTAGCAATCTGATTCGTCGCGTTGCGCAAGTTATGTGATTCTGTAGTTGGGTTACTTTAAATTATAGGATAAATAGATAAAAATAATCCAAGTTAATTGATTATTTATTTTGATGATTTGATTAATTTTGAATTTGTTTGATCATTTTATTTTTCAAATATTCAATTGTATGTTTTATCAATTTATTTTATCACTTCTATGTTTTATCGATCTATTTTATCATTCAAAATAAACATCTCCTTATGGAATGTTGAATAATGTGGGCCAATTCACCATATATGTCAATGTATTGAACAATTACGGACTTTTTGATCATGAATCCTTCCGAGTATTTGATTATAAATATTATCAATATAACCTATGATCCCAAGTGAACTTAGATTTACACTGTACCAATAGTATTCATAATATTTATGCTCCTAGGAGCTCTAGCTGCACCTATGCATATGCAGTTCCTCACATGCGAACACGACGAATTAACGAGCATCATCAGAGTATACAATTTGGTTGTATGCATGCTAAGAAAATAAAACAAGACATTTGAATACAAACAGAGTATACAATTTTGTTCTTACTACAAAAGAAACAGTGGTGAGTAATACATGTGGGGTTTATAGTTTGGTGAGTTAAATGTGGATATCATGAAATTAATCAATGAAATGTGGACAAAGAAACACAGCCTGTTGCTAAGACGTTTCCTTTCCAACCAAATACTGATCGCCACAGATGAGATATATATCATCTGTTTAATTCCTAACCGTTATTCTTCGATTGTCTACCCGTATAATGTCATGAAAAGTATACGCAATATAAAAGTTAGAATAACTTTTAGTAGTAATCTGCACTTAGCGATCCATCCACCAAAGTAAACAAGCCGTAGAGGGTGCACAGAAGCCAAGAACGCAAATAGCATGCCAGTCGCAAATTCAGCATAAACAATGAAAGACAAAAAATCCAGCTAATAAAATTTCGACTCCCTTTGGAGCTCCAATGTACAGAGTCGGATATACAAATCAGTCCAAGTTCTTGATATTTCTCTTCACATTCCTATCCTCTCTATAATCTCTCCAATTTCAAAGTTGGGACACACCTCACCCTCTATTCTTTTGAAGTAATAACCAGCAACCCCAAAGCGCCTATTAGTATATACTGCACCAAGACAAATCAAACACGAACTTGACTTTAGATGAATTAATGACAGAAAACCCAAATAAATAAACTAATACGAGGTAATCACAGGTCGGGGGTAATCACAGCATTAACGAAGAAATATTTATGTAGAAAGCTAACCTTGATGATCGGCTTCTCAGTCATGATTATCGTAACCCAACCTACATATGGCAAGAATCTGCAAAAATAGTGTTGAAATTGTTAATGGCTCTCATCAGATCCCAGAACAGACAGTGTTGTTGGTAATCGGAATAGAATGGGACAAAATAAGCAAACTTAATAAAGAAAGTAACAAAGATCTCAGAGCACTTCAAGAACATCAAAGCAAAGATTGCAGTATAATTCAATGCAGTTAATATCTAGTGTTGACTGAAGATCATAAAACTTAAAGTGACTGAAAAGACAGCTTTTCCTTTGGTTTTGAGAATGACATCTGTGTAATTGATTAATCAGCAATTCCAGTAGATTTTAATGAGTTGATTCTGCCATCTTTCAGATATTAACCTTCTTAAATTTGCTAAGTGTGAAAAAATGCAGCTACATTTCAGTATTCCACACTAAATTTTCAGGTACACGGGAATAAGCTGTGTTACCCAAGTTGGGCGGTCACCCAATTCCTTTTTCAGGTTGTCTTTGCAAACCCAGCCTAAGGTTCTCAATTCTAGTTCAGGGTAGAGGGTAGCACATTGCAACCCAAACTCAAATATGTCTATATCTAAATACAAGTCTAATAGATATTTGAAATAAGCCGAATTGAGAATTGCACCCCCTACATTGAGACATCTCACTTCAAAAAGCACAAATTTCCACTTTTCACCCATTATATGGGGCTCCATGATGAGTAATTTGCCGTTTCTAAGGCTGCTTCATCTTCCATCCATCAAAACATATTTTGTCTTCATTGGAATGAGCAACTAGCTTTGAAATGAAGCTGAAAGAGCTTAATTGCTGTTTCAGGTGTGGAAGTCCCAAATATGATATAGGAGCATCCAAATTGGGACACAGGCCAGGACTTTGTGAAAGGGATGTTTGGAGAAAATAATGTTTATCGATGGAAGAAAATATGATAACAACAAATGAAGACTAGCTTATGCTACTAAGAATAATGCAAAAGATAATTAAAAAAATAAAAGATGTTGCTCCAAAATGCACAATCATCTTTAGAAATTTAGCTGCAGAATCCAAGAGAAGCTGCAGAATTCTCGAGCTTCACAAAAGAAAGTGCAAGAAAGTTTCAACTAGTAATTTCAACTATTTTAAAGCTCAAGCGGAATTCAACAAGCACCTAGTCAAAAGAATTTGAAACCTTATTCACGAAAGAAAGTCAAATAAGGCTCCAACACCCAGCTTAATAGAAGAAATTAAAGCTAAGGCATCTCAGAATTGATTATGTAGATTCAAATCTAATTTTGCCAATGATTTACTCAGATTCTCAATCCTTGGCTTCCAGTCTCCAGAGAAGAAAAAGGTAAATAAAACTGTCCATAAAGTCAGACATATGACAACTTTAATTACATGAACCATTCAGAAACGTAAACAAGTTATATATATAGTCTTGGAAAATAATTTCAAATAGGGACTCACCCAACAGCTCTTCCCATAATATGGTGCCTTTGCAACCAGAGCTGACCGTGAGCGTAGAGAAGTCTGTCATCTCCAAAATTGTTATCTCCTGGCAAACAAACAACAGACCAAGATGAATACCATTATACCGGCATCACATTTTCCCGAAAAATATTGGATCGTGTCTATTGCTAGAAGAACATAAACTCATGAAAGTATTTCTAACTCCCGCTTGATCCCAATCATAAACACCCTTGCACATGCTTCAAAACTCGAGCGTACTTCAAGAGGCTAAAATTTCAGAATCTGAGTACTTCCATTTTCAATTCATATATCCAATCTAGGTCTAACCAAAACTAACATCTCTACTATGAGAATTGACAAATAATAACAATTTAAAAACATACCTTTCGTAAGGACATCAACTTCCCCAGTATCTTTGCGTTCATGAACCTAAATAGCAAGTAGCAGTTAATGTGAAAGCACAAGGAAAAAGAGAGCACCTAAAGATGAAGCTTTGTAAATGAAACAAAGCACAACTGCCCAAGCATCATATGAGGCTTCGTTCTAACTAGTGCATGAACTACTTATACTACAGCTCTGTGTAGGAAGGATGATCTAAGACAATCATTTATCCCGAGTACAACTGGCTTTTAAGCTAGACAGCAACAGTAAAACGAAATGTCATATCATATTACATGCATGACTTGTATAGCTTAAGCATGATGTTTGTTTCTGTAAATCCTATAGAAGGCAATAAAATGCTCCTATGCTGTTGGAGCTAATGTAACATTCATCCTATCAATGCTCCCCCTCCACCTTAATTTTCAAGGTTCTCAGTTACCCAATGAGTTGACAATCTTCACCTATTTCCTGTTTTCTCCCTCATTCCAATGACTACAGGAAAACTACTATCATACCTTGATAACTCGGTGGACAATAGGAATTTCACGCCCCTGTCAGAAAGTAAAAGAAATTAAATGAGCTCCTGATAAAAATTACAATTATTTAATCAATATGCAAAGCCTGTAACCATACACCAAATTTGAAGACAATACATGTCTCTCATCTTAGAAGCAAGAGCATGTCTCAAAATTCTACAAAATATATATAGTCATGAAATGAACTAGAATAGGTCTGAAAGATACATATATGCAAATGTCTTTTCTTCATTGAGTTTTTGTAGACCTCAATGATCATGTACTAAGTTCCCCACGAATCAATACAAATGCAAGAAGACTACAGCTTTGAATGATCACGTATCCCAGCAAACACGTAAATTCTTTGGGGTTGGATTATAGTTAACGATTTAAGTCTGGTCAGGTGAAAAATTAGTAACATGGATCAAAGACAAGCATGGAATGCAACAATACTAAAATAATAATGGTATTGATACCACGTACATCAACATTAAAGACAACAATTTCTCCAGCCCGAATAGGGTCCTTGCTCATATGCAAGAACAAGATGTCACCCTGAAAAAAGTAAATGAACAAGTTAAAGTCAAGGCAAATGGATAGTGAGGAAGTATATTAAAAACTAATCATAATATTACAGACACCAGTAGCTCTCTGTGAACCAGACATGTAACAAGATATGGGTCAAAGCTTTTGCATATGACAATGATCCAATGACACTAAGTAAAAAAAAATATGGAGGAACCATCAATTATGTTGTTATTAACATCTCATGTGGTCAAAGCACTCACCCTCTTAAAACCGGGCTCCATACTTCCGGAAAGCACAACAACTACTGGTGATTCACTGCCAGTAACGCACATTAACCCTTTCCATATAATAAGTGCTGACGTGACGATCATACCTGAAATTATACACAAACAAACTATTCACATTCATGATTCTTCCTTGGTAAAAATAAACCCCAAATGGACAAATCTCATTGAAAACATGAGAACATAAAAGTCAGTACATAAATTACAAAAGCCTAGAAACATGTATGCAACAATCTTCAGATGCGCGAGATGTCATTAAAGGTCATAATATCCAGATCTAATGCTCAATTACGGAATTAATAGAGATTTGTTAGGGGAAGATAGAACATAATTAAAAAGTCAATCTTCAACAAACATAAACAGATAGACATGCATATAATTCTACATGAAAAACAATCCTTTTCAGTCACCGTATAAGCACGGATGAGTGGCCACTACAAAAGATTGGCAAGGGAGGTGATTATGTTTTTGCAAAGTATGTTTTCAATAAGTACGGGCAACACAGAAGCTATATGCAGACAAGAAGCAGAATCAGAGAACAGAAGGGGCAAAAAAAGAAATCATCACTTTTGCAAATCAAATTGCATAAAATGCAAAAATTAAATGAAGAAATCGCCATTTTAAGGTGTCAAAAATATATCTTTAGTTGATAAAGTAATCCAGTTTCATTTACTTTCTACCAGAAATTCCATCCAATAAAGTGCACGATGAAGAATTAAACAAAAATCATAGAAATCTCAACGGAATATACTCCAGATCAAAAAGAAAAGTTAACAAAAACGAGAGCAAAGGCAGCCGTACATGAATTCACATCTTCAAAATAAGTCGAACATAGAAGCGATAGGAACCAAAAAATTGAGAGGGAGAGAGAAGGGAAAAGAAAGCTCTCACATTATTCAGGAATTCATGAAATAATTGCAATTATAAAAACTAAATAGAAAAGACAAGTTTATTGCACGAACCGAGGCTGACGGCTTGAGTGAGAACTTGTCTGAAATTCAAGGATTTGACAGAATCGATCTGCTCTCCGATCCACCCCATCTCCGCCTCTCTCTCTCTCTCTCTTCCCTAATACAACTCTGTATTAAGTTCCGAGTGGAAGCGCCCATACACTGTTATGACTCGTATACTTGCTCAAATTTATGTTGTCACTCGTATACTTAAGGGGGAAAAAAATAAATATTTTCCCTTGCGTTATTTATAAATACTCCTAAATTTTATCCTTTACAAATAATAATTATTCGTATAAATTTGTGTTTATTCGTAAATAATAAAGGTCACTGGAAAATTTGCTTTCAAAGTTAATCTGAAAAGCTCCCTTGGAAAATGAAAATAAATAAATCAGAGAATTGCTTTAACAATTTACTCATACGATCTGAAACTGCAAAAGTAATACTCATACTTAATGTGAAAGTAATTATAGAAATACTATGAAGATTGAGAAAATAATAAACCGTACATTGACTTAATTAGGATTATAATTTAATTTGACATAATCGTTGATTTCATTATCAGTATATATTAATATCCAAATTATTCATGTTATAACAAGAACACGAATATTCTGAACTGAGGATATTTTAAAACTGGTAGAAGAATTTCATGCTTATGTTTCTAGTTAGGGTTTTGTATAAATTGTCTAGTTAGGGTTTTGGGAGACTTTGGTGTTCTCTATGGTACTCTCTTTTATTTGTGAGATTGGGTTTCACTCACAAGGTTATAAATAGGGGTGTCTAACGGTTCGGTTTGGCTAACCGAATCAATTTTTCGATTAATCAACCGAATTTCTTCGAAAAAGTGAACCAAACCGAACTGTTTTAAATTTTCGGTTAACCAAACCGATCGATTCCGGCGGTTCGGTTTTGATTAACCGAAAACCGAATTAAAATTAATTAATAATAAAACAAAATAAAATAATAATAATAACAAATAAAATAATAATTAAAATAAATAAAATAATAATTTAAAACTGAAACTTATTAAAACAGATAAAATATTTAACAATAATTAATAAAGTAATAATTAAAATTGATTTTCATAATTTTAATTAATTAATTAGTAATTGAAATAATAATTAAAAATAAAAACGGTTTTCGGTTTTTACATTCGAACTGTTCGGTTATCGGTTAACCAATAACCAAATTTTTTCAACTCGAACCGAAACCGAACCGATAACCAAATTTGTTTGTTTTGGTTAACCGAATTTGTTTGTTTCGGTTCGGTTCGGTTCTAACCGAAACCGAAACCGTTTAGACACCCCTAGTTATAAAGAAGCCACGTAGAATGTTGAGTTTAGTCTCGAATTTCTCACAATCAATGCTCGTGTGTAGAGATGGCAATGGATCTCAGACCCGGTCCAGATCCGTGGATCCAGATCCATTTTTTAGGATCTGGATCCTCAAAAATTTGGACCGATGGATCTGGACCGGATCTGGATCCTACCCCCATATTTCGGATCTGGATCTGGGATTTATTTTTTGAGACCCAGATGCGGTCCAGATCCGGCCCGCGGATCCATTAGTTTTTATTTTATTTTATTATATATATATATATATATATATATATATATATATTATTTTTATTATAATTAAATATCTAACCCCAACTTAAAACTGTTTAATTTCTTTTTTCAAATTCTCTCAAAACAAATCTACTCTCAATTTCATTTCAAATTCGGCATTCACGGCGGGTCACGCTACTTACACCACCGACGATCGAGTTGTTTATTGTTTCCTACCTTATAGTAAATTTGTAACTAACGTCTTCCAATATAGTGATAATTGTAAAAATTCTAAATAATTGTTATAGTATGATTATGTATTTAGATTATTATGGTGTTAATGTGAATTATAGTTGATTTAGAATTTATTTTAGAAACGAAAACATATGGATCCGGGTCTAGACCCTGGACCCTGCGGATCTTACGGATCTGGATCTGGATCTAAATTTTTTAGACCCAATGGATCTGGACCGGATCCGGACCCAAGTAAAAAAAATCGGATCTGGATCTGGACCTAGCCAGATCCGGTCCAGATCCGGCCCATTGCCATCCCTACCCGTGTGTGTTAGAGTGTGTCCTAGTATGTTGTATATTTTATTTTTTCTCTTTTTATAAATCTATTTACCTGGAAAAAAAGATCTTGTTGTTATTTTTAAATTAAATGAGTAACTTTTTTCATTTTACTGAGTTAATAAAACTATTTCACTATCCTTACACACTAAATTAATACTGTAAGGTGGTGTTTACTTTGCATTATTAGTATTTTGAATGATTGACTATTTGATGGATTAAATATGTGATAAGATAATTTTATCTATCAATCCTTTGTTTACTACAAAAGATTAGTGAAAGATTAAGATTGAGATAAATATTTCTCTCTTTATTTGGAGGATTATTTCAATCCTACCTATATTGGTTGGATTAATATTAATGAAGAATAATTTAAAGGATTAAAATAATCTCGGGCTTTGGGATATCCTCAAATATTAATCCTTAAAAGTAAACACTTGATTAGGTTGGATTAATTTTATCTATCCAACCTAATCATGCAAAGTAAACACATCCTAAGCATGTGATTAGATTATGCAAACTCATTTGCTATCCATACATATTTATTAAATTAATTAAATATGTTTCTGTCTTCTTTAACCTGAAAGAGTAAAGATACTTCTGAGTTCTGTCACTGAAGAAACTAGCTTATGTTTTCAATAAATATTATTAAATTGATTAATTACTCTCATACACACATTTAACCTTGTCTAATATAAATTAAACGCCATGTTTCCTTCTCAAACACTCTATATGTTAGTATATATTTATGAAATTTATTGTGCTGAAATACTTATTTTCCAAATTAACTCATTATCAACTTCCACTACAAATAAAAGTGCTTTTAGTGATGACAATTATTGTATTGTCACTATATATGTGAAAATCATCATTAAAACTATCCACAGTAATGACATTTGGGGTCGTAACTGGCTCATGACTATAGGCACCATCACTAAAACTATTAGTGACGACCGACAATAATCGTCACTACAAAATTAAAATATATTGACAGATGATGTTGTCAATAAAAGTAATTTTATAGTGACAAAATATTATTCACTCTATATTTACATTTTATAGTCATAGTGCATGTTCGATACTATTGTCCAACTCTTTAGTGATACTAGATGTTTGTCACTACAAGTTCATAATTTAGTCATGTTTAGTATGATTTTGTACTTATTCTTCATATTTTTATACATGTCGTTTCCCGTGGTTTGTCCTATTTCTGCCGTTGTTTTGATTAATATTTATCTATTCAAACTTATTTGGCTTGTTTCGATATTTTGTAGAAAACGACATTAAATATGACGAAATGGATCTGAAAAGAAAGGATGTGGAAAGTTTACAATGTTAAAGAGCATCTCGATAGGAGTCCATAGGCGCAAAGGGATCGTAATTCGGAGTTCGGACGAGAGAACGAACGAAAAGTAAAATCACAAGACAGATGCGCGAGCGCCAGCCCCGCCCGGCACCCAGTGAGCACTGAGTGCCACTTCCCCAGCGCCAGCCTCGCCTCCAGCTTCTGGCGTTGCGTCCCGCGTGTCGCAGCGCGGGCCTCATCCGAAGGTGCTAACCTTACCCCTCTCCCTGCAGCGTTCGTGGAAGCTGTTGAGCTTACCCTGCCGCACAGCGTTCGTGGAAGCTGCTGAGCCTGCCCCCCGCGCTTGCTGCATGCTCAGCGTCGGCCTCATTCAACCCAGCACCTGTTGTTACCCCAGTGTGGGCCTAAGCACGTCGGCTTGTCCCCCGCAGCGCTGGCCTCACCCCCGTCCGACGCTGGGTTACTCTCTCGGTACCATTCCAGATAGGTACCCGAAGCGCCGGACGCAGCGAAACCGGCGGTGAGGTACTATTCAAAAGACGTCCAGGGAGCCATCCCAAGCATGGCTTCATCCCGTCCGACCTTTAGGCGGGCTTTTCGAGCCCATTTCGTTATTTTCTGGGCTTTTCGAGTTTTTCTGTAAATAGGGAATGTAGCAGCACGGGAAAAAGGGCATTCCTCACACACGCGATTTTTCTTCTTCTTTTTCTCTCTTTTCTTTTCCTTTTTCCTATCTTTTAAATCTTGTGCTTGGATTAACATTGGGATTGAACGATTCCGGATTTTGGAAGACAAATTTATCAATGAATGGTTTGTAAGTTTTTACTCATTCCATTATGTTTATGTAATTGCTATGTGGATAATTTCTACCATGAGATGAATTATTGATTTATAATGAAATAAATGTTGGAATTGTTCTTGTCTTGAATCGTGATTGTTGTGTTGATGATTTGTAATTTCTCATCTGTATAAATTGATTATTTCATGATCTTCATACACAGGTTCGAAAGAATAGTATAGGTTGATTATGTGTTTATGTTTGATATGAAGTAATGCGAGAGCGGTTTTATGTTGAATATAAGCTTGATAACAAGCGGGATCGAGAGACTAGTTTGTTATTGAGTAATTAATATGTGGATAGATGTTTGCTATCGTGTGCATTTGTGTTTAATTATCATTCGTAGTTGATGACAGCAGGGTTGAGAGGCTAGTTGTCATTAATTTCGAGTCTAACATTGATGGGGTCGAGAGACTAGTTTATGTTGAACGCTAGGTGAGAGGCGTGGGTGGTTTATGCTCGGTGCACCGGTCCTTGACTCATAAATAGCGATGATAGATTTTGAACCCTAGAACATCGTCTCCAATCCCGTGTATCGACCAATTCCTCTTGTTGTCTAAGTGCATCCATTTTTCCTGCTTTATTTTCTTTCTTGCCTTCGTCCGTTCCGTGACAACCCCCTTATTTTAGGATGTTAGTTTCTTTTCTGTTTTTGTGCGTGACATTAAACCGTAGTCATCTTAAGTCTTCCTCGAAAGATTCGACTTAGATCAACTTTACCGCTCTATAAGGATCTCGTATAATTTGCGAACGACTTAAAAGAATAATTTTGTCTGAACCAATCACATGCTACAATTGTCACTAAAAGTTTGTCATTTAGTCATATGCAACAATCGTCACTAAAACTTAATAATAGTCACATGTTATAGTTGTTACTACATAACCCATTCTATAATCACAAGCTATAATCATCACTAAATAATTAATTATATAATTGTTGGAAATCGTGTATACATATATATATATATATATATATTATATGGTCAAGTTTTTAGGAAGCTACTTTGACCGAAATTTTAAGTGGCATAAAGTTTAATTTTATGAAATTAAACGGTATAGGATCGATCTACGTTTCGAGTAGATGATCGTGATGTATTCACATTCTCAAATCCGATTTCCGATGAGTGAGAAATAATGAATCAAAGTTGGTCACTTAAACATTGAGTTATGTGCTTAAACGGATAAGCATGGATTAATTAATCCTTATCCCACATTGATTAATGTACCTTCATTAATTGTATATATAAGTGGTTCATTGAACACTTAGTATAATTATGTGCACAAGTGATAGATCGGAAAGCCCACGCGCGCACGCGCCGCCGCCGCCACCGCCGCGTCCGCCGCCGCCGCCGCGCCGGTCCGGCTCGGTTTCGGTTCGTGGTCCTTGGATCTTGGATCTTGGATACATCCAATGAACCTAGACGCACGCGTTGTCCAGATTCGTCGTAACTGTCGGTAACGTTCCGACATGATGGCTCTATGGGAAACGTGGGTATAACTCTCACGTTGTCTCCAGAAACCGCCGCGTAACCCCTCTGCACTCAATGGGGGACATAACTTCATAACACCCGACATCAATGCGGGTGTTGACTCCAGCATGCTTCCCATGAGGGGGACGACGCCTATAAATAGGACATGTCTCCCCAAGATAAGTCACCTCTTGAAAAAGCATTCCAAAGATTTCTAAGAGCACTTCCTCGCATACATACTTCGTGTCCAAGCTCGCCCTCGCCTCATCCGCCACGGAGCTCGTTGGTTCATGGTGTTGCCATCTACGAGACGCCGTTTCATCTTTGGGGATGATACGCCGTAACCGAGAGCACTACCGGGCGTATCTCGCCTTGGGAAAGAGGCCTCCTCGACTCGGCATCGCCTACGGTTTTTCCAGCTTTCTATTGTATTTACTGCTTCAAATTCATTGTTAGTTTTGATCTCCTACATTTTGTTTTCGAATTGTAATACGACCGGCAAGTTTTGTACTGTTCTGTACATTTTCCAACAATAATCACATGCAATTATCGTCACTAAATTATCTTTTATAATAGCCTATAATGATTGTCACTAAAACTAACTACTTTATGTCACTAAAATATTCCACTTGACATAAATTATTTTCTATTACAATATGTTAATGATTTAGTTAGACCAGAGACTTTAAAAGTCATCACAATAGTAACGTTAATTATAACAATAATTAGCGTCTCTAGATCCGCCCCGAACTCGCATGTGCGGATGCAAGTGGCAGTGCTACGTATAGTTGACGAGCGGTCGACTCCCCTATAAATTAACCCTAACTTAAGAGAAAAGCCATTGCAAGAAAAAGGAAAAAGATTCCAGAATTTCAGAGTAACAGCAAAAACATGGATATGGTTAAAAATGGTTGTTGCAAGAAGGGTGCAGGATATGCTAGTCCGATGGAAGCCATGTCCGGCCCCAAAGAAACTCTTCTCTACGTTACTTGTATTTACACAGGTATACTTTTTATGTGTGATATATATACATTATTCTTCGAATTGAATCAAATATAAACCAATTTTAAAGTATAAAATAAGAACTACTTTAATCCTTGATTCATGAAGATCTACAATGAATTCATCGCCTTAATTGATGAATTCAAATACCTAGGTTCGAATCGCATGATATGCGATTTTTTATTTTTTTGAATTTAGATACTTTCACGTACGCGAATTCTTATTCTAACGATCTCATAAATTCGTAGTTTATACGTTAAATGATGATTTTTATAATAACCACCGCCTTCTTTTATATATTCTAATAATATTTATGTTTTATTATGTGATGTTTATAAGAATCAATATATATTTATTTTGGGGTGGTTGGTTCAGGAACAGGAAGGGAGAAGCCGGATTACCTTGCGACGGTGGACGTGGATCCAAATTCGGCGACGTATTGTGGAGTGATACACAGACTGCCGATGCCTTACGTCGGCGATGAACTGCATCATACTGGATGGAACGCCTGCAGTTCTTGCCATCAAGATCCCTTCGCCACGCGCCGATTTCTCGTCCTACCTTCGCTACTGTAAGCTACCAATTTCCCGATCGAGCTTTGCTTCTCTTGTTGTTGACGAGGGCAGAGCTAGGATTATAAAAATGAATGATCAAAATTACATATTATGTATATAAAAAATGAGGAAGAATATATATAAAATAAAATCTAAATAAGATGATAATAGAAAAGATTGTCCGACGATCGTCACGGCATGCCGGAGGCTTTGCTCCGCCCCCGGTTTGTTGATGGAAGTGCTACTCCTACGGTGTAGCTTGGCTCTCGAACTTGCCGAGGTTGGCGAGCTTATATACGAATTCAATCAAGCTTGCTAAATTTAAATTTAAATTTGTTAATTATATTAAAATTAATTATTTATTCTAAAAATATATGATATTTTGCTTAAACTCATTATTTTATTATAAAAGATAATGTTAATTAGATATATTTAATATATTTATAACCAATCAAAATATAAAAGAATAAGTTACATACCTAGTTAATATAATTTCTAAATATAGTTCATTTAATAAGCTTGTCGTCCGCGGTCCCTTCAGAAACATTTAAGCAGTGAGCTTTTTTACCTGTATAAAGAGAGAGAGGTTCAATTAATCCTCACTCTTCCCCTTTCCCAACTAAAAAAAGAGTTTGCTCATGAGCTATCGACTCGATCAATAGTGTAAAACTCGATAACGAATTTTACTAAACGAACTCAAACAAATTATTACCGACTCGATGTCCAAATAGTAATTTTTTGAGTAACTTGACTCATTTACGACACTAATTACTCTCATTTTCATCATTTATAATTGATTTAATGTTGGCCGACCTACAAAATAGTAGGTAGTTAAGAGTTTATCTTTCATAGGAATAAAAACGGCAAAATTTACCCCTTCTCGTTACCTGCCACGGCAAGTAAGAAACCATTACGTTCAATTTATCTATTTGTAGAATTAATTCTCTTTTATCTTTTTTGACCGTAAAAACTTCAAGTAGTTTTTCCTTTAAACATAAAGTTTTAAAGGCATAGTTTCTAAGCCACATCTAATTTTTATGTTAATGGTATGGATATATATGAAGATATTTATTGATGTGGTTAAAAGGATTGTATTAATATAAGAGAGTGTTTATTTTACGTGATTATATTGGGTAAATAAAATTAAACTAATCTATTCTATCATTTACTTTTAAGGATTAACATTTGAGGATATCTCAAAATCCGAGATTATTTTAATCTTTTGAATTGCTCTTCATTGATTTTAATCCAACCAATATAGGTGGAATTGTAATAATCATCGAAACAAATGGAGAGTTTATTATCTCAATTTTAATCCCCTACTAATCATTTGTAGTAAGTAAATGATTGATAGATAAAAATTATCATATCATATATTTAATTTATTAAATACTCAATCTTTTAAAATATTAATCCTGAAAAGTAAAAACTTCCTAAGATAATTATATATCTCAGGTCCAGCCGCCTATATGCCGTTGATACCTTGAAAAACCCAAGGGCTCCAACCTTACACAAAATTGTTGAACCTGAGACTATATTTGCCAAAACTGGACTCGCATACCTACACAGTTCACACTGTTTGGCTTCCGGTGAAATCATGGTTTCGTGCCTCGGAGACAAAGATGGCAACGCTCGAGGAAGTGGATTCTTCTTGTTGGACTCCGATTTTAATGTCAAAGGAAGGTATAGATCATTGCTAATGTCAAAGGAAGGTATTGAAATATTTAATATAAAAATATTGGAAACGACTTCATCCTTCACTATTTTCTCTTATTCATGCAAGTGTCGCTTCATCACACAACAGTAAGGCCCTACTCGAAAACGACTATATATATATATATATAGTTATTTCGAGTCTCTTATTCATGCAGTGTCGCTTCATCACACAGCAGTGAGGCCCTACCGAAATGACTATATATATCGAGTAGGGCTCATCGCTGTGTGATGAAACGACACTTGCATGAATAAGAAAAAATAGTGAAGGATGAAGTCGTTTCCAATATTTCTATATTAAATTTCTCTTTTATAAGTCATTTTATTAACATATTTGAATTTTGCATTTTAATTTTTCTTAAAAAATAAAGTTGTTTTCTTTTAAAATACTTCTCCATATTGGTAGTGTCAATCGCTAGGAATCTAAGTCAGATCCTTATTACTCTTTTCGTTCATTATAAGTGAATCATTTGTGGATGATACAAATTTTAATAAAATTATTAGTAAGTGTCATTTGAGTGGAGAAATGTCTCACCATGTCTTCGGTTGTGAGTGGTATGAATTTTTGCGTAAATAATGAGTAATTATGAGGTTTAGTAATAAAGAGTAGTGTCCTAAAAAAGAAAATGATACACTTTTCGTGGATACTGACTAAAACAATTATGATATATTTATTGTAGACGGTGATGGTACTTTGTATTCTACTGCATCTACTTATGGTTGCCAAGTGTTGGGAGAATGAGAAATCTACAGAACTTTTACAAAAGCTCGTGAATTTCCAAAATTAAAATTTGGTAGATTTTTCACTTCACGTGACAATCTATCCATGGATATAATAGGATAGATGATCCAATTTGCTTAGAACTGGATGATCATCTGTTTTGTATGGTAACATAGGTGGGAGAAAGCAGGGCACAGTCCCCTTTTTGGGCATGATTTCTGGTACCAGCCTCGGCATAAGGTGATGATCAGCTCTTCATTTGGAGCGCCTGCGGCTTTCACCAAAGGCTTCGACCTGCAGCATGTTGCTGATGGTCTTTATGGGAGACATTTGCACGTGTACGATTGGCCCAAGGGCGAGCTCAAACAGATACTGGATCTTGGAGACACTGGTCTCATACCTATTCAGGTGAATATATATATATATATGAGATGATTCACATGAGACCATT
The DNA here is from genome assembly GCA_036937905.1 of Salvia rosmarinus. NCBI lineage: Eukaryota > Viridiplantae > Streptophyta > Magnoliopsida > Lamiales > Lamiaceae > Salvia > Salvia rosmarinus. The sequence goes on from JAODLM010000673.1 coordinate 215,247, forward strand.
TTTATTATGAGAACGTAAGAATAAAAAATGATGAATTCGTTGTGAAAATTGATGAATCCGTTAGGAAATTTACTGAATTTAAAAATTCAAAATTTTTCACTCGAGTTCAAATCCCATGAGAGGCGAAAATTATATTTTTTTTTGATTCAGTAGCAACGGATTCATCAACTTTTACACCGAATTTTATCATTTTTTTAGTTCTCAAGATAAAAATAATTCTCAAGTTAATCCTCACACACATATATATGTATTACTCACGTTTTGTCTATAATAGTATTATTTTTTTGTTATATATATATATATATATATATATATGTGGTTTCTATTGTTAGATATGTCTCTCGAAGATTTCTTGTTGGAGTACTTATTTTTGTTAGTTGTGTTTAGAGGTGGCAAAACATCGGACCAAGTCTGACCGAGTCCATCGAACTTTTCCTAAAAATCCGACCTTGTTAGGTCGGCAGTCAACCGGATGTAACCTAATTAGGTCTGTAACACTAAAATAGTACAAATTTATTGGGTGTGACTAAGCCCATGGTTTCTTGATTAGTTTTAGGACCCATCCCGGTCTTGAAATTCCATTGGGCTTTAAATTCTTGGGCCCATCAAGTCAGGTCGGATTCGTTTTTCCGACTTTAGTTGTGTTATCACTAAGTATCGAAAATAATGGGTGTGTGTTGGCCTAGTGATAGAGTGGTTAATGTCTGAGGCCAAAGGTCTCGGGTTCGAGTCCATCGTGATGCAGCCTTTAAAATTTTTGTATTAAATTGACCAAGAAAATAATACTAGAGTGCGTCGTGGTGGAGCATACTAGATTGTTATTTAATTTGTATTAGCATATTTATTGAGTGCTTAGGAACAATTCATTTTTCCTATGTGATATATGAGTTCTGGCCACCACATCCGACTTTTAACGTTTAATTACTTAATTTTGTGCATTAATTACTCATTGTGTTATTACAGCTAAAATTCTTGCATGATCCAGACAAGGATACTGGATTTGTGGGGTGTGCTTTGTCAGGCAACGTTGTCAGATTTTTCCAAAACCAAGATGGATCATGGGATCACCAGGTACGTACGTCCTAAAAGATAGAAGACAGAAGATTAATAATTTTATTTTGAACCTATAATTTGAAGAGTAGGGATTAAATTCTAAAAATCCTTAATTAATTAATAGGTATCAATTGCTATGAAGCCCATCAAGGTGCAGAATTGGATTCTCCACGAAATGCCTAGTCTTGTATGTGATATTGTGATCTCTCTCGACGATCGTTTCATGTACTTAGCCAATTGGTTCCATGGTGATATAAGACAGTATGATATTCAAGATCCTACAAATCCTCGCCTAACTGGCCAAGTATGGGTTGGAGGTCTCATTCAAAAAGGGAGCTCTATAGTTGCTGAGAACGAAGATGGTTCGACCTACCAGATTTTCGTACAACAAGTTCAAGTACGTCTTTTGTTATGACCGAGACACTATTAAATCTTATCACAATTATCAAGAATTCTAGATACAAGAGGATTTTATCTTATATTTTAAATAAATACAAAACCAATAATTTTCTTTCTTCATTATCAATTCAATCGAATCACCGTTCACGACCTCAGGATTCTATTCTATCATCAATCCAACCCCAGTCATTCACCATTAAACATACAAATTAATAAGTCATTTTGATTCCATTTAGGGACATGAATTAAGGGGAGGACCACACATGTTACAGCTGAGTTTGGATGGGAAGAGGCTTTATGTCACGAATTCTCTCTTCAGCACTTGGGATCGCCAATTTTATCCCGAGGTTGTTGAGAAAGGTGGCCAAATGTTACAGATTGATGTGAATACAGAGGAAGGAGGGCTTGTGATCAACCCCGAATTCCTCGTGGACTTCGGGGGTGAACCGGACGGGCCTTCTTTGGCGCATGAGATGAGATATCCCGGTGGTGACTGCACCTCTGATGTCTGGATTTGAGCTCATTTTTATATATATCAAAAAGCCATGAATAGTGAAATGTTTGGTCATTATAGTTGAATCTAAGGTCTTCATCTTGAATGAGGGCAATTAAAAGTCTAGTCTTCTTTGGAAATAAATGGATAATTACTACGTGGGCACAATGCTTGTCGGTTGAAACTCTTATGTAATTTCTGTAACTGTTGTGGTAGTTTCATGTTTAATCAAATACGTGTCGTAATTTATGTTCATCTAGATTAGAATGTCTTTGCCACACCAGTTGTTGTTAATGCAGTAATATATCTATTATTATTTAAGATAAGAGTAATAATACAAAACTTAACCAATTTCAACATGATTCAAACTCAGCCAGTCATGATTTAGGGGGAGAAGAAAACCCAATTTCATCCAGCTCACGATGCTCCACTCCAAACTTGAACGAAGAAATTATCTAGTGGTATCAAAATCTTAAATCTTGTAAAGTTGTGATGCATACTAGCTTAGGATTGTACATACTGTCAGCAAATGTATGTATTTTTGGTGACTTTTTGAAGTTTAATCCTCCAAAGGTCTAAACATATAGAGCCATGCCATGCTATATATGCACTCCGAAATATGTTCACTGAATAGTAGGTTCTTAGGGTTCACTACCAGATTGCGAGAAATTCTAAAGTTCAACTTAACCTCATTACAGATGACATAAGAAATATAATTAACGACGAGGGAAAACTGAAACAAAAGTTTGCTCATATCAGGAGCCATTTACAGATAATCTCATACACTGTTTTGCAGTGAGCTCTTTGGAATCTTATCTGATCAGAGAGAGAGAAACCTTCCTTTGCTAATGAAGTAGTCTGCAGCTGTCAGGATTTTGTCTCAGCATGAGATCCACTGAACACACGTTTGAGCATTTGCAAGGGCTAATGAAGCACGCGTTTGAAGCAACAAGAGACAGGACAATATGTGGCTTTATCCTCGTCGCCCAAACTCAGATGCAATTCTCAGTTTGCGAGTTGGATATTTACAGATCTAATGAATTGGGTGAGGAGAGCAAATAAGATATAGAGCTACCAGAAACTGATTCAATTCTCTTCCAACCTATAAAAAAATTACCAGCAACTAATAAGCAGCAGATTTTGGGAAATGACTTTTTTTCAAAAGAAAATTGTGGAGTATCGAGCATAAATTTAAGGAAAAGCAAAATCTAAATAATTATGTGCATATTGATAGCTGGTCTGTGGAATGAAGATATGGCTCCTAGTTCTTCGATTTTGTTAACCTTGAAAACTCAAATGTATTTCCAGTCAAAGTAAAGGTAACTGAGTCAAAAATTCAAGAAAATCAATGGAAAGGAAAATGGCCTACCTCTCATCTTTACTTGTTGTGAGCTTTCCTTGACTTCCAATAGCTTGGCAAATATGCTGCTGTTTTAGATGGAAAACCAAAAAATCTTATAAGATTTTGGCAATCTCTTTCCATCACTTCTTCACTGTCGACTGCTCTTAGATGACTCAAGTAGGTCTTTCCAACGTATATATAACTAAGCTGCTGCCACAAGAGCACACTCAAACCAATGCTCACTGAGAAACTAGAAAGAAATAGATAAACAAGAACAAGTCCTCTCACAGATAGAAACACTGCTGATCTCAAGAAGGCCAAAATGTTATCTTTCAGAACTCCATACATAAACTCAGGGCTAGCAAACACACTCAATTGGATCAGAGATTTATGCTCCAGAGGCGGCCAGATGTGAAGTGCAGAATAGGAAGTCATAATAGCAACATATAGTGTACTCACGACTGTTGATAAAAGAAATAGAATAAAACACCGATGATTTGCAGCACCAACACAGTTCCCAATCTGCAGTAAGTCAAGAAAATTGTTGATTATATATATAAATCACTTTTTCATTAAAAAAATGTATCTGTGACGCCATCACAGGCACAATTATACTAAAGTATCCCCAAACAGAGTAGAACTATAAACACACACTTCAAAGTTCAAATAGATTACAACAGATATGTCATGTGGCATCCCAAAATGCAATAGTTTGGTGAATTATCAATGTCTTCAGAGACCATATCCAAATTTCAAATATGAATATGATATTAGGAGCAAAAGCAGTCAGTTCACACTTCTAAATTTTGTGTTCTCTTGCCACTCAAGACATGAAACTGATTATCGAAAACATCATGTTGTTGCCACGAGACCTAAATGATACTAATCCAGGCAAGGAAGTATGTGGGCATAATTTTTTTAATAGAAGTGAAAATTATTCCAGGACTTACAAAAGGGCAATGATGATCCATGTCCAATACACATGTCCCACACGAACGGCAATGGTGGGCTATAGGTGATTTTGGCTTTGAGCAATAACGGCAAAAGGTATAGTTCTCAAGTCCACCTTGCCCCACTGCTGGAAAGCTACCCCAGATTATCATTGGTGGAACACCAGCATGTTGAAATGCCGAAAGGCAAAATGAAGATAAAGTACATAGAGACAATATCGCTATAATGGCCAAGTGAAAAACACCACAGAAGTAACTGACGGAGAAGATGACAGGATAAACAGCCCAAACACCAGCACCTGTATCACCAGTATCATTATATACAAAATACACAATCCAAAAGTCAAGTAAGCATTAGGAGCATGAAACAATCAATTCATCAAGAAAACACCAACTTAGGACTGGGACATCATTTCTTCTTTCTGTCTGATAAATCATATTATTAAATAAAATTAATCTTAGCTAATATGTCAATACAACTTCAAGAGACATCCAGAAATGGGAGATAATTTATGTTTCAAATGAAACAATGCACATACTCATCTTACAGTTACACAGGTACAACATATGGAAATGCTTCCAAGTTCCAAGTATAAATTCTAGTTTTTAAAAGGTAACATCCATGCTGTTTATTAAGGAGTCATTTGTCAGATAGCCCACATGCATAAAGATGGAAAAACAGCTATGCAAATAACGTCAAACTTTCCACAATACCAGGGCAACATTTAAAAACAAATGCATAGGATGTCAACATCCGTGATAGTGAAAAATAATTCATCTTCTCTAAATACAGCTAACAATAAGGGAATTTAGTAGCGATTGCACTTTGATATAACAAGATTTATCACAATGAAATTGGTTAGCAACTTGGAGTGGGAAAGGTTGAAGGATTTAATGATATTAATCAAGATGTGTCCATGCTTACATATAAAGAATAGCATAAATGAAATGACGATGGTAATAAAACAACGGTCGAGCCAGCGTCTCAATCGGATGTTATCACTTTTCACCACATGTTCCTTCGTTATAGCTCCACACCAGCCGCATTTGAAAACTGATGCATAAGCAGCAACGCTAACAAGAAGCCCACAACCCCAACAATTTGTTTCACGGTCCTCATTAGCAGATGCCGATTGATCTTCCTCCTGCATTTCAGCACAGGATTAGCAACCATGAGTCAATGAGGTTGTATATCAAATGTTTGAGGATGCCGATACGTGTGTATCTTGAGTAAGTGATATATGATAAAGTAACAGTAAATCCCTTGGATATCAAAAATTTATAGCAGACACTAATTATTCGCTAGAATGAAAAATAAAATAAAAAATACAATTGGAAGCCCTTCTCTCCATAAAACAAAAAATGTTCCTTTTCCGTCAGGAAAGGCATTGCTTAAATGGGATCGACAAAATACACAAACTAAAATACTCAATTTTCTTTCTCATTTTTATTCAACTAGCGTGAAAAAGGACAATACTTAAGCAAGCACATTACAAGACAAACTCGAGAAAGTTACAAGAAACCCTAATAGTTATTCCTGTTTATCCCTTATGCAAGACTAAATTGAGCAACAGATAGAAGCAAACCAGCAGAAAAGTTATATACAATAAAATCCAAGAGGGAATTCTCATGAATTAAAGTAAAAATCAAAATCAAAATACTCAGTTAACACATAAATATACTGCAAATCCATCAAAAAATTCTTATGTCAGACGAATCTGTGTTAATCAAAACACAAAAAAGGAAGAACTTTAAATAAGAAATTATAATTTTATTCAAACAAATTAAGCATTAACATCCTAATAAATGATGATCACGTAAACACTAGGCATGAAGATTGCTAGATGTTATCTATCCATAATGCTGGTTTCAATTACGGCCAGCATTAGACCCTGAGCAATGTCATATTCAGAACAGTTGCGGCCTATGGTGCTCGCGAAATCCATGGCAGAAAGAACCAAGGGAGCCTGAAAGTTCAAGTGAACAAAAAAGGTAAAAGGGTAAATTGAAGAAATTGAGGATTAATTGGAAATCTATAAAGTATATAACAGCAAAACCACAACACAGTTTATTCCCGCCTAACAAATAGATGTTTTTTTTTGTTTTCAAGAGATCTGCTGATTCCAGTGTTCCTCTGCAGAACAAGACATTCCTCCTGAGTACACTTTAAATTCCATTGGAGCCATTTTCAAGTTCAGTGTGTTATTTCCTCTACAAATAGGCAGTTGATTGTTAGCAATTTGTCATCATCTTTTGCATCCAAGCTTTTAGAGTAATATAGTTGTCTTTTAGAGTAATATAGTTGTTCTTCTCTTGAATTACATATTCTGTTCTTCGATAAACACACACACACACACACAAATTGCTAACATGAATGCGTACATTACAGGAGGCAACCACAAGAATGGCTCATATATTTTATCACAAGATTTGCATCATTCTCATCCAACCTCAACATTTAAGGCCTGCTTTATGCGAGCATGTGAAGTGCCAGCATTTGGAAACAAGAACAAGAAAGGTTCAAGAGAAGAGCACAATTACACAAAACAGAATTTCAAGGAGATTGGAAACAGAATCTGGTAAAATCGATTATATGTTTGGAATTGAAAAATAAAATAAAAATTGTTCTATATCGACAATCACTTGTTTTGGAACAATACATACATGACAAATTTCTGATTCAGATCGGCATTATACGCTTTCAAATTCAAAATTCAGGACTTTATTTCATCATGCACCGGCAATACAGAAATAAATAACTCTTGGAAGCCATAAAAAATCACCCATTCATGAAAAAACCACGGACCTTCGAAGAAGATATCATCAGTTGCGACGCCTTATTCTGTCGAATCAAAGCTCAAGGCAGCCAAAATTTGCAGCGCTACACGTGGAGGTGAAAAGTTTGATTTCGAATTTGGTAGAGAGAGCTCCGACGACTTATAGTCTGTGGTAGATTAAACAAAAGTTGAAACTGAAGGGCATTTCATTTTTTTATGATTTTGTCTGAAAATGTGCAAAATTTGAGGAAATTTTACGTAAATGACTGTTTTTTCTCAATTTTTCTCATGGAAACTTTTAAATTTTCTATTTATTTATATAAACCTGTGGTCGTTATCTTCGATTCACATTGGATAAACTCATGTTTGTATGTAATAACATACAAACCAACTTTTAGTGTACAGTGGATAAATTCACGTTCACGTGCAATGACCTAACTTACGTTTTTATACAGAGGTAAACTCATATCAGATGTAATAACTTGGATATGCTCACGTTTTTATACGATAGCCTGGATAACGCACGTTCATGTGCGGGACTGACTTTTTTTATAAAAAAAATTAACTATGAGGAAAGTCGTTAGGAGTGTATTTAAACTTCTTTCCTTAATAAAGCTTACAAGTACGCAATTGTAATGTATTACAAAGGCAGAGTAATGCTAGTTTGATTTATGACCATACCTTCTGCAACAAAACTACTAAAGTCTGGATTAGAGTCGAAATTACTGTAACAATAAGTAGATACCTCACAAAGTTTTATTAGCAACTCCATATATTCTGGAGAACAGTCTTTACCTATCACATACATACTTTGCAACAGAAGCATATAAACAAATTTTATGTAGAGTCGGAATAGGATTGTAGATCAAAAGATAAACAAATCGATTTGTAAACGTAAAATCAACACGAAGATATACGTGGTTCACCAACGTTGTGTTGGCTACATCCACGGGCGAACCGAGAATGATTATATTAATCGGAGATGAGAAGTACAGTTACATGATTATTTGGGAGGAATTATTCGGTGAAGAACAATGAAAAGAAGAACCGCGATAAAATTGAAGAAAAAAAACGTGTTCAAAAGACGTCTTCTTCTATTAACCGCTAACATCACACGCCTCACTAACATATGTCGTGAGCATATGTCGCGAGTTCCCTTCAACGTTTTCAAGTCATATTTTAACAATCTCCACCTTGACTTGAATTCTCCCTTCAGACGCATCATTACAATGTCAGATGACCAGACTTCTCAAATCTCTTTTCAGACGCATCATTACAATGCCAGATAGCCAGACTTCTCCTTCTGCCTCATATTTGCCCTCATTGGGCAACTAACAGATTGTGACGTTTAGCAAGTCCAAACAGTGTCGAAACTTGCTATGAGGAACCGACTTGGTGAACATATCGCCAGGATTATCGCAGTACCCACCTTCATCACCGATTCTCTTTTCTTCTCGAAAATGATACCTCACGTCAATATGCTTGGTCCTCTCGTGATGGACTGATCCTCGCTAAACAGATAGCACTCAAGTCATCACGAATCACATGAGCTGATCATGATGTAGACCCGGATCACCGACTAACCCTTTTAGCCATATTCCTCCTGGCGCACTTCATCAATGCCATATACTCGCTTCAAGAGTCGACGAGTAATCGCACCGCAGTTGCTTTCCAACTAATAACAGAACCCCAAAAGTGAAAACATAACCGGCCATAGACCTCTTGCTATCCACATCACCAAAGATAATCGAATCGAATAGCCATCACAAGACAATGAACATTACCTCCATAGATGAGACCGACATCAGATGTACCTCTCAGGTACCGGAAGATCCTCTTCACAGCCTGCCAATGTTCCTTTCCAGGTTGACTCATGAACCTACTGACAACACTAACAGCATGTGCAAGATCCGGTCTAGTACAGACCATGGCGTACATCAAACTCCCTACGCATTAGAGTACGGACTCGAGACATGTACTCCTTTTCAGCTTCAGATTTTGGTGCATATTCAGAGGATAAATGAATATTTGCTGCACTCGGAGTATCAATAGGCTTGGCGGTAGACATGCCAAATCTTGATAATATCTTCTGAATGTAGCTCTTCTGTGACAAGAAAAGCTTCCTCCGCCCCTTTCCTATAGATCTCCATACCCAAAATTTTCTTAGTCGCACCTGGATCCTTCATGTCAAATTCAAGACCGAGTAAATCCTTGACTTTTGTATATCGATTTGGACTTAGCAACTATGAGCATATCATCCACGTACGTAACCGGATAGATCATAGAACCATCATCGACTTTGCTATGATAAACACAAAGAATCATACGGACTCTGTTGTAACTTAACCGGAGCATATAGTGTCAAACCTCTTGTACCACCGCTTGAGACCGCTTTAGTCCATATAAGGACTTCTTCAACTTGCAAACATAGTCTTCCTTTCCGGAATATGAAATCCTCCGGTGAGTCATATAAATATCATCTTCCGTAATTCCATGTAGAAAGGTCACTTCACGTCCAGTTGCTCAAGTTCCAGATTCGATGTGCCACCATTGCTAGTAACACCTGATGGAAGTATGTCGACCACCGTGAAAATATCTCACTATAGTCAACCCTCCTTCCGTGCGAACCTCTCTGCAACTAGTCGAGCCTCAGATCGGATACCCTCGAGGGTGTGGTACCTTTCTTCTTAAAAATCCATTTGCAAGTGACAATTCTTCCCCCAGCCTTTGACCAGCTCCACGCCATATTCTCGCCAATGATTCCATTTCTTCTCCCATTGCAGCGAGCCATTTAGCGGACTCACTACCCGAAACAGCTTCTTTATATGTGGATGGTTCGTTTGGAGATGGTTCGTCCTCTTCCACCTCATCAGCGACTTGTAAGGCATAAGTCACCATATCCTCAAACCGATACCTCGAAGGAGGTTTCACGCCAGTTCTCCTGGCCCTGTGAATAGCTATGCTCGTTTGCCGAGCATCCGGATGGACGTCTGAGCTAGTTTCAGCATCTGAATGGGCATCTGAACTACTGCTCTCTGTAGTGGTAGTATGTTGATGATCATCTCCACCTTGGAGTTGTAATTTACTCACATCAGGAGTAACTTGTAGCTCCACCTGTTTATCAACACTACTACAATTTTCTACAACAAGAAGCAGCGACAAGGGGTTGAGCATAGAATTTTCATCAATACAACATTTCGACTCGATGTGACTCGACTCTCGAAGATGACCAAATTCTATAACCCTAACTCCATCCCCGTACCCACAAATATACCCTTCTTAGCACGTGGTTCTAATTTTCCCTCATTTACATGATAATACACAATAGAACCAAAAGCTTTTAACACAGTATAATCTGCAGGTTTGCGAGACCATACCTCATAGGGTGTCTTGCAGTCAATGCCAGTGTGAGGGCCACGGTTGATCAGATAGCACGCCGTGCTTACAGCCTCTGCCCAAAACCTTCTTGCTAAACCAGCATTAGAGAGCATGCATCTCGCTCTCTCCAACAAAGGTCTCGATTCATACGCTCGCCACACCATTCTGCATGCGGTGTATCTCGATAGTGTGATGACGAGCAATGCCCTCATCCTGCAGAACTCGTTGAACTCGGTGACCAATGTAATTCCAAACCATTATCGCCTCGGAGTCTCTTGATTTTCTTTCCATCCGATTCTCTACCAAGGCCTTCCATCGCTCAATCGCTGAAAGCTTCACTCTTATGTTTCATCATAATCACCCAAGTCATTCTTGAGTAATCATCAATCATAGATACAAAGTATCTGCGCCTCCAATAGATTCAACTCGAGACGGACCCCAACAATCCATATGGATGTAATCAAGAATCCCTCGTCCGATGAACACCCTTCTTGGAAATTTGGTGCGGTGGAGCTTTCCAAAGACGCAATGTTCGCAGAATTCAAGATTCTCGCACTTGATGCCCGATAGAAAATCCCGCTGGCGAATTTGCATCCCTTTCTCCCATATGCCCAAGCCTCATATGCCACGTCGGGTCATATCCTTAGCATGAACCTCGGATGATGCAATGAAATGTAACTCGTCACGACGTAACCTCTCAAGAAATATAAGGTTCCACGCCTGCCGGTGAGAACCACCTTTGAACCCCGATAAATATTCATGACTCCACCTTCGCCTTGAAATCGAAACCTTGCTATCAAGTAGACTAAGAGATATCGATTCTTCGTCATCCGTGGAACATGTCGGACGTCGTTCAAGGTGCATAAAACCCCATCATGTGTCCCGACATCGATTGAGCTAATCCCAACAACTTTGCAGACAAAGACTGTTGGCCATAGTAACATTGCCACCATCTACCCGCTCATAAGTCGAAACACTCCTGCTAGGACAAATATGGTAGGATGCTCGGAATCTAGAACCCACATACCATTGTGATGTGATAGTTCATCGACAACTGAGCAAGATCTTCTTCGAACTCTCGTCATTCTCGACCATAGCTACGCACCTACCGGTACCGCACCTTTCCCGGTGATGCTTCTTCTTAGGACAATCATTTTCCAATGTCCTAGTTCTTTCAAGAGTTGCAAATATCATTGGATTTAGGACCTCTGGAAATTTTATAGTTCGGCTTCTTTTTATTTCCAAACTTCTTATGCCCTTTACCCATAACATTTAACCCAGATGCCTGATTTTCTGTAATAGAACCCGAACCAGATGCCTGTTGACGGTCTTCTCTACTATGAAGAGCAGACCGAACCTCTTCTAAAGATAGATTATCTTTCCCCGTAATAAAGGACTCAACAAAATTCTCATATAGGCGTGCAATGATACCAACAAAATTAAAGCAGCATCTTCATCATCAACTTTAACATCAATATTTCTCAAGTCTAACAAAATCTTATTCAATGTATCAAGATGATCCCGTAGAGATGTACCTTCCTGCATACGTAGACGAATGACGTTGCTTCATGCAACTTGTTGGTTAGAGACTTTGTCATGTACAAGATCTCCAACTTCTTCCAGACCCGATGGTCGTTTCACGATCGGTAACTTCACGAGCACGTCATCGGACGAGACACGACATGATAGTCGAGTGAGCCTTTTCTCCGCAAAGATCCCACTCGACATCATCAACTTCTCCTCTCGGTTTATCAGACAACGGAGCCCACAAACTTTGTTGTTTGAGCAACGAACGCATTTTGATCTGCCATAGACCAAAACTATTTCTCCCGGTGAACTTGTTGACTTTTACGTTAAACGCAGACATCTTTTGAACGGAACAGAAATCCTAACAGTGCGGACAGCAACCTGGAAGCTCTGATACCACTTGTAGAGTCGGAATAGGATTGTAGATCAAAAGATAAACAGAAATCAGATTTGTAAAACGTAAAATCAACACGAAGATATACGTGGTTCACCAACGTTGTGTTGGCTACATCCACGGGCAGAACCGGAGAACAGATTATATTAATCGGAGATGAGAAGTACAGATTACAGATTATTTGGGAGGAATTATTCTGGTTAAGAACAGCGAAAAGAAGAACCGCGATAAAATTGAAGAAAAAAACTGTGTTCAAAAGACGTCTTCTTCTATTAACCGCTAACATCACACGCCTCACTAACATATGTCGTGAGCATATGTCGCGAGTTCCCTTCAACGTTTTCAAGTCATATTTTAACATTTTATTTCTTACAAAATCTTCTGATATGTCTGGGAGTCTTCTTCCTTTGTACAAGTTGTCGACCTGCTCTTGGTACAGAGACACGACTCTATCTCTTCAAATTTTCATGGTAGGAGTCATTAAACCACTACCGATCTGCAATGGAGTCAGAAGTAATAAACTGCTATCAGTGATGCACTCAACGGTAGATTTACTTAAACCTTAACTCTTGATACTGATGCAAGTTTTACCGTGAAAGGATCATCAACGCCCAGCATCGGTCCAACTTGAAACGAACAGTCGGAGATCCTGAAAAGCAAAATTACGTACTTGTGTGACTCGATTTCACACTATTAGGGGGTCTTTACTTTGACAGCTTAGATAGATAAAAATAATTTAGCCTAATCCATCCCGTACTTGATAAATTAAACAATTTTGGGCTTGTTTGATCATGTAATTATTAAATCTCAATACTGAGATGATATTGTGTATACTCGAGAGAACAAAATAGATGAAAGCAAGAAAAGTAGTTTGTTATTATTCAACTGAAAAATCAGTTATGCGTATAATACATCCACTTATTTATAAGCTAGGACAGCTAGCACTCTAACAGAAAAGAAACTGAAGAAGCGTGTTAACGCTTCTCATTATTTAACTACATGCTCAACATGCAGCTCTACACAACTCCACGTACACCATGCTTCAGCTACACTCGAATACTACCACGTGTACTCATTCCACGTGATCCTTCTACAATACTTCTTCACCCCCCCGCAAGCTGGATGTGGTGGATGTCTACCAATCCAAGCTTGGACACAAGGAAGCGAAACCGAGGGCCAGATAGAGCCTTGGTAAATAAGTCTGCAAGCTGTAAAGTAGTAGAAATGTGTTGTGGAATCAAGAAACCAGAGTGATATCTGTCCCTTACCAAATGACAGTCAATATCCAAGTGTTTAGTCCGCTCGTGGAAAACTTGGTTCTTCGTAATATGGATGGCAGCCTGATTATCACAATAGAGAGGTATAGGTAAAGCAGCAGATATCCCAAAATCATCACAGAGATATGTAATCCAGATGAGCTCTCGCACGGTAGCACTGAGAGCACGATATTCGGCCTCCGCCGAAGAGACTGACACAGTCGTCTGCTTTTTACAACGCCACGATATCAAGCAGCCACCTAGAAACACGCAAAAACCAGTCAAAGATCTTCTTGTATCAATACAAGTTCCCCAGTCTGCATCACTGTAGGCTGCAACCGAAACATCTTTACTGGTGGGATAGAACAAGCCAAGGGAAGGGCAACCCTTGAGGTATTTAAGTACATGCATAGCAGCATCCCAATGGTGCTTGCATGGCTTATTAACAAATTGGCTTAGCTGTTGGACTGCATAGCCAAGATCGTATGCAAGATTAAGATATAATAATCTACCCACTAGCGCCTATAAGGTTCTGGATCGGAAGTAAAGTTGATCCGTCATGCACAACGCCATACCTTGAGGAAAGGCGTAGCAATGTAACCACGACTCAATAAACCAAAGGTGGAGGCAAGTCAAAACATACTTTCTCTGATTGAGAGAAGTCCCAGATGTCCCACGCGCAATTTCCATCCCCAAAAAATATTTTGCTACACCAAGATCTTTAATTGTGAAAGCTGCATCCAAATAGATTTTGACTTCATTAATCAGCTTCTCATCAGGTCCGGTGATAAGAATATCATCCACATAAACAAGGAGGCAAATGAATGATAAACCTGTTCCTTTCAAGAAGAGACAATGATCATGGGAAGACTGCCGAAAACCAAACTTGAATAGGTGTTGGCAGAATTCAGCATTCCACTCTCGAGATGCTTGTTTCAATCCATATAAGCTTTTCACCAACTTACATACTTGACCAGGTTTTGCCTTCGTATATCCCTGTGGAGGAGACATGTATATTTCATCATGTAGAAAACCATGAAGGAACGCATTGTTAACGTCGACTTGATGAATAGCCCAATTATAAGATGTTGCCATAGCAATCAAAAACCGAACTGTTACAAGCTTTGCAACTGGAGAGAATACCTCAGTGTAGTCAATACCATATTTCTGATTGTAGCCTTTTGCTACAAGTCTAGCCTTGAACCTCTCAACTGTACCATCAGAATTCATCTTTACCTTGTAAACCCACTTGCACCCAATGGGTCTTTTACCAGGTGGTAGATCTGTGATAACCCATGTTTGGTTATCCTCCAAAGCCGTGATCTCTTTATCCATGGCTGCCCTCCATTCTGGATGTGTGTTGGCTACTTGATAAGAGGAAGGCTCATGAATATTTGTGACATTAATGAGGAAGGCAGTATAGCGAGGAGTGAGGCAGTGAGCTTCCTGAAATGGAAATGTAGGAGGGGTAACATCACGATCAGGATCTTTATGAGATGAGGACACCATATTAATAGCACCCACATAGTCATTCATCCATGCTGGGGGATTGGACGTCCTAGCACTTTTCCGGATGGGTTCACTCAAAGAAGAATTTTCTGATGTAGGATGAGAATTTTCTGATGTAGGATGAGAATTTTCTGATATAGGATGAGAATTTTCTGAGTCAGAATGTGAATTTTCTGAGGTAGAATGGGAGTTATCTGATGCAAAAGGAATGAAATCTGAAGATTCAAGTGGCTGTGTTAATGAGCTAGGGATTTGTAACGAGGTATCACTAATTATGGGATAGGATATAGGATCTGGATTCATATCTGAGTGCTGGGCATTTTTGAAAGGAAAAATATTATGCACAAACTTCACATCTCGTGATGTAAGGACTTGACAATTGTCCATATCATATAACAAATATCCCTTTCGATCCATGGCATATCCCAAAATATAGATTTAAAGCACCTAGTATCAAACTTCATCTTACAAGGTAGCAAATTCTTAGCATAAGCTAGGCACCCGAAAGGATGAATACTTTCAAGAGATGGTTCTTCTCCAAACAACATATAATATGGGCATTTCCAGTTCAAGACTTTACTTGGTAACCGATTCAACAACCAAGTAGCACTCATCAATGAATAAGACCAGAATTCTTTTGGCAGATTGCTCTCAAACATTAGAGCTCGAGCAATCTGCAATAAACTTCGATGTCTCCTCTCCACGATTCCATTTTGCTGTGGAGAATACACACATGTTTTCTGATGCAGAATACCATGCTCAGAAAATAAATTTGCCAGATTTCTATTTATAAATTCTGATCCATTATCTGTTCTTACTTTCTTGATGTTACTTCCAAATTGAGTTTTGATCATCAAGATGTACTGTCTAAGAGCATTAAAGACTTGTTCCTTCGAATTAAGCATATATGTCCATGTCATTCGAGTGTGATCTTCAACTATCGTAAGCATAAATCTAACATTAGCAATGCTCACACAATTATAAGGCCCCCATACATCCGCATGTATCAATTCAAACATCGATGCAAATCTTTTATGTAATAAAGGAAATGGCATTCGAGTGAATTTAGATCGAGCGCATACCTCACATCCTTGCACGGCTTCAATGTCATTCTGTGTTATTCTGAATTTTGCCTCTGTCATGCGCTTCATGACTTCCATAGATGGATGCCCCAGTATTTTATGCCATTCCATCGCATTCAAGGTAGCAGTTGATACATTGTTGCAGTTGATGCCTCCATGTATTACATACAGATTCCTTATCAACTTTCCTATCCCCACTACGGTTTCAGATTTGCCCTTCTGTATAACGCAATGTGTACTTAAAAACATACACCTTACCGAACTATCTCTTGCCAACTGTGCCACCGAGATCAAGTTGTGAGTAAAATCTGGTGCGAGAAGAACATTTCTGAGAATTATATGTTCATTAACATGAACTACCCCTTGATATAACACTTCTTTGATAGTACCATCTGGAAGGTATATATCTTGTGGATTCTTTAGCTCAGCAACACTTGACATCAATTCTGAATTACAGCAAATGTGCGCACTGGCACCCGAGTCTATAATCCAGTGTTTCTTCTCCGTTCCCTCAAGCACGCTGAAGGCATAATGACCATCAAAGTCTTCTTGTAAACTTGCCCTACTCAGAATCATATTAGCATCAAGTTTCTGTGTAGATACATTCCCTTTGTTCACCAACTGCCCCAAACATTTAGTTAACTCATTTTGGATTATCTTTCCAATTTCTGAATTAGACTCGCGTTCACGTACACCACCAGTTTCTTCAACTTGCCTGCTTGTTTCAAATGGTGTTTCTACACAATTCACCTTCATTTTCCCTCTGATTTCCTTTAGTTTCTTATACCAATCAGGAAACCCGTGCAATCTGAAACAGTCCTTCTCCTCATGCCCAATTTTGTTGCAATGCCCGCAGTACATGTTTTGTTTTCCTCCTTAATTTTCCTTCCTTTGAAGCTGTATTGTTTCCCATAGGTATTCTGCTTCATGTTCTGTTGTTGTCCAACATTCATTGCCAACTGACCACTTGTATCACTGTAATTTTCTGTGGTAAGTTTTTGATCTTCAACCTGTAAGATCATCGAATAAGCTCGATTCACATTGGGTAAAGGTTCTAAGAACAGCACTTGATTCCTTGCGTGTTCATAACTGTCATTAAGTCCGTTGAGAAACTGCATTAACCTTTGATTTTCTTCCCTTTCCACGGTCGTACCCCGAGCTCCACACGTACAGTTCAACGGAGGCAGAATTGTATCCAATTCGTTCCACATAGCAGTAAGGTTATTGAAGTACACAAGTACGCTTTGATTACCTTGAGTATATCCTCCAATTTCACGTTGAAGACGTGCTATCTTTGGTCCATTACTCCGCCCAAACCTCTGACTCAACGCATCCCATAGCGATTCAGTTGATTCTATGTGGACAAACGCATCAACCAATTCCTTCGATATAGAATTGATTATCCACGATGATACCATATAGTCAGCCTTGATCCATGCCTTATAATGTGGTGATGTGATATTTGGTTTTGGTAAACTTCCATCTAATAATTCCAGTTTACTTTTGGCTCCTAAGGCTCTTTTAACCGATTTGCTCCAATTCAGAAAGTTACTACCGTTTAATTGATTAGAAACTAGTTGCATACCCGGATGATCCCCACTTTGTAGTTGCAGTGCTTCATTGATTTGATTATTCTGTGTTTCTGGTTCAGTTCTCCTCTGCTGTTCGTCGTCATTCCTTTGATGCTCTTCATTCAGAGCATCACGGCTTCCTGCTTCCTCATCTGCCAGAATATTCCATCCAGCTCGTCTGTCTCTTGCCATTGTTCTTCGAGATATCTCAACCAACTCGCTCTGATACCATATTAAATCTCAATACTGAGATGATATTGTGTATACTCGAGAGAACAAAATAGATGAAAGCAAGAAAAGAAGTTTGTTATTATTCAACTGAAATCAGTTATGCGTATAATACATCCACTTATTTATAAGCTAGGACAGCTAGCACTCTAACAGAAAAGAAACTGAAGAAGCGTGTTAACGCTTCTCATTATTTAACTACATGCTCAACATGCAGCTCTACACAACTCCACGTACACCATGCTTCAGCTACACTCGAATACTACCACGTGTACTCATTCCACGTGATCCTTCTACAATACTTCTTCAGTAATCATTATGTATTGTCAGTCTAATCTATCTCCCAAGGTGAACGGCTCATTAGAGTAAACCACTAACACTCAGTTGTGCGCCAAAGAGCAATCACAGATACTTTTTTCTCCTAAATTTATCATTTAAACAGACTCCAGAGCTGATGGAGCAGAAAATATTACTTTCCTAGAATTATATATATCCAAGCTGAAGCTCAGTTATTTATCGTTTGTATAGTTAATGACAATAAATTTTGGTTATCCAAATTCAAAATGAAACAAAGAACTTTGTTGAATCTGTTTTCTCACCATTTTCTCAACTCCTCATGCAGTAGATTAATCTGTTTCTGCTTGCTAAGCTCTGCAGTATCATATTTGTTGGAGGGGTCGTGATAGCAATGCTACACGATTACCAAATTTTTCAGCAGTAAGTCCTCCAAATATCAGGAACTGTTTTCCACTCATTAGATAGTAAGATCCCATTTCCTGATGCTATTTCACTTTCCAAAACAGGAGCAAATCATTTGCCTTCAAAAGCATTAACAAAGAATAGATGTTAAAATATGTTTGCATCGAGGTTCCACGGAAATTTCCACATTGCAACATCATGGTGATTGAAGAGAACAGATCTCATAAATGACTATAAGCTCCAATGCATTGTTTATTTGTCACATGTTTTTCAACAAAGAAGCAGAAATGTCCAGCAGCAGCAAGCACATAACATTTATATTTTCATAGTAAATTTATCAAATCAAAAATCTTTTCTAGATATCTTGTAAGTTTGTCAGACTTAGACAAAATAGTACAACAAACCTAATGCCTCCTAGAAAGACTTCAAGCAGTTGAAGTAAAGTAGTACTCCCTCTATCCCATTTAAAATATTCCACTTTCCTTTTTGAGTTATCTCATTACAAATATCTCATTCCATTTTAGGAAGTAATTATCCCTTCAAAAAGTGTGGGTCCTATCCACTTTTTATCATTTTAACTACTTTATACCTATCTCCTAAATACTTGTGCCCAAAAGAAAAGGGACACTTTAAATGGGACGGAGGGAGTATGTTTTAGCTCTTCTTTTTCCATTTTCAATCTCTTGGGTTTATTCTTTACTAAAGAAGTTATCTTAAGTAGGTGGTAAGGTTCAGTTGGCAGTCAATAAGGCCAGATAATATGACATAGCTGATAAAAATGATTCCTCTTATATGCATTTGTTTCTTTATCAACAACAGCTATGCAGCTATCTACTGTCGACGGGCTAATACCAGTCAACACCAACCCCGAATGTGGATGTATACTGAAATCATCATAAAAGCAAGAGAAAGATACAGATAGATTACCTCAACCAAATTTCTTAAGAAGCGTACCCAAACCACGTAATACGTACGTTCAGAGGTATGATAGTATAGTTTTCATTACAATTCTCACAATAAGACTTTTCTTGGATTTTATCTTAGTTCTTCCTATGTCTCATGATCCACTTCATATATATGAGTTTTTTTGGGATTTTTTTTGTCGGTGCTTTTTTATGTTTTTTTGTGTCATATTATAAATTATGTGAACTCATTGCTTAGGATTCTAAATCACTAGGCTCCTGCTACAATATGTTGCTTTTGGAATTAACAAACTCAAATCACAATACTCTTGTAAGGTTACTTTTAGCAAAGCCCTCATAACACCTTGGTTGAGCCCATATATTTTCTCTGTATTACAAGTAGAAACAAGAACATTGAATCGAAGGACCACAAGTATGATAATGAACCTCAACTAATAGTATTTTTACGAAGTGTAGCACAGAAAAACCAAACCAATAGATATGTACTCCAAGAATAACATCAACTTTAGTCGAAATTATACATTTCTTCTCTGGAACAAAAATCTCTTCGATACATGTTTTTTTTTTGCAAACGAGTTATCAAAAATTGCCATTTATCAGCCAATTCTGAAAACTAAGACACTGAAAAGGAAAATGACAAAAGAGGAACTAAGATCATCAGTAGTTCCAAAACCAATAGTAATAAGTTCCAACTAAGCAGACTGAAATTTGAACAGAATTTAAACAACCAGCTTAACATAAACCAACCAACAGATAGCAAATTCTTAAGTAATGCAGCAATATCGCAAAAAAGTTGTGCTAAAAAAAAGAGCAGGGCTCCCAAAAAAGTTCACCAGAGACTCGCAGTAAACTCGTCGACTTCTGCTAACAATGAACCTGCCACCTTTCTTGAAGAGAAGCCGGTAGCTGATCAAGCCAGTTGGTTGAATTGCAAATTACACGAAACTAGCCTAGGATTGCAGGAAAATTGTACAAAACAAGAATTCGCAATCATCATGGGTGAAACCTTGAAGAGATGGATAAAATATTCTTCCAAAGTTCAAACTTAGAAGGCGGAATTGCTCAATGTGGGTGTATGTGTTTCAATTGAAGGAAGAAGCTATGAATTTTCAGCATTGGAGGAGTGAGAGAAGCAAGGGAGTGGTTAAGTGAGAAACAGCATTGAAATCTCCGGGCAATTGTTCATTCCCATTGTTGAAGTTTCAACTTTAAAATATAGGATCGGATGATCCACCGTATTTATAATCTATCATGAACAATTAACGCTACTTTTTAATAATCAATGCATCCCACTTAAAAGGACATACCAATTTATAGATTACAACTTAAACATATGCATGTGCTTTTTTTGGAGCTTGTCGAATTTTTAGTACACAAATGAAATAAATTTTTCATAATGGTTTAGGATTACTAGGTTACGAAAAAATTAGTTAATTTAATGATTAATTATTTTAAAACCTATCCAATTTTGTTTAAATAAGAAATATATCTGCTCGAAATCTATAAGTTCTTAACCAGTTAGTTAGTTTCGTGGACGGTAAGAAATATTTTTGAAAGGAGCATTGTGCAACCAAGTACAAAAAGGCTTATTTATAAACTCTTAACTATAACATCATCAATGAGTGTAATTTTTATGTTTGCTACCAAAAATGACTAAAATGTATTTTCTTATTAATAAAATAGCTAAAAAAGAATTTTCTTAATATGAAATGGCAATTGTGTTTCTTTCTACAATAATAATGTAATTATTTAAATTTTTTCGATGACTATTCTTTTATATCAGATAATTTATGATGTGACGAGGAGAGACATTAATTTGTAATATATACCCACAAAAAAATGAATTGATCGAAGTATATTTATATCCTTAGCTAATTTGGACTATTTAGTGCTAAACTGTAAACAATTTGCCCATGATTCTTCAGTGTTTAACTGTAAGTAGAGGAATTGTTAAAAATGCTATCACGGACTTAGTTCAGTTGGTTAAGAGTTGGTAGATTTTGGACAAAAAATTATTAAAAACGTTACATTAAATTTATATTTTCTTATTCCAAATTAGTTATCTTTTAACCAACCCAGTTATGTTTGTTGGGCAATTTATACTTTCTTGTTAATGAGAAAAAGAGGCATCCTATGATGATATGGTTATACAGTGCATATGCTCTGATTAAATTTTAACTATAATTAATAAATTTAAATTAATCAATTCTAATTAAAGATTAATAAGTCCTAATTGGATTTAATTGTCATGCATGCAATGTACAACGCACACAAGTTTAAAGTTTTTGCCATGAGAAATGAGTGAGGAATTCTCTATCCCATAATTAGGGTATATATTTTTTAACTTTTAATAGTAAATATCAATTATGGTTCACTATTTAATAAAAAGATATTTGTATATTAGATGTTCATAAAATAGTAAAATTAATAGAGAGATGAGAAACAGTTGATCATTCTAATCTCATAACTTTGACAAACTCCATATTAAGTCATTCTACTCTTTCTGAATTTTTCTCAATACAGAGCATACCATAGCCATCAACTAAGGACAAATATTGTAACTATAAGGACCTTGAAAAACTAAGCAAATAAATATATCCCTCCAGCATCATTCGTCATCCAAATATATCCATCTTCACACTGTCACACTCGGGAACTTGCACGACCCATGACCTGCAAAATGGATCAATATTACATAGTATTCATAAAAAATATTTTAATATATGATGTTAATTACATGAACGATGAAAAAAATCCAAGCAGACTTACTCGGATCCACAGTGGTCTGAACTGCAAGACCATCGAAGTAACAAGACGCACCATCACCTCTAAACTTAGCCCAATACGAGCTGAACGCATAGTTCGCATGAGAGATGATCGACACCGGCTCGTAGCAAGCCCCGCCTGGAGCGAGCTCGTGGCAGGTGCCGTTGCCTTGCCGGCAGGCGAACTTCACAGCCGGCATCAGCTCCCTTTCTCTCGCCGTTGTCGTGGCCAAAACGCACCATATCTTCCCTTTGTAGGGCCGGTTGTTCACCGGCTTCGCCAAATGTCGTGCCCTGCCCTTATTTCCGACCGGGCATGCCCCGGCCAAATCCATCTGGAATAAATTTTATCAAGAGAATTCGCATTATGGAGGGAGAATTCTAACATGTCAACTCCCATACTTTATTTGGTTAAAACCAGATTGTTTTATTATGGTTTTGGCATTGGAGAGTGACACTTGTGGCATGATTTATGCATAATTGTGACTCTAGAAAATGTTATTAAATAAAATTGTGACATCTTGTGATGGATAACTATTATATGTGTCACAAAATTTAGTTACATTTGAAGGTGTATTGATTTATTCAAGTAACAAAAATTACTTGCATTTTATATGTAACAATAGTATATAGATGCACATGTGAATGTAATTAAATTTTGTTACATCTAAACCCAAAACCGAGTTTTCCAAAACATGTTACCTGGTGGATCGATCGCCCCCGGCTGTTCAGAAGCCCCCAGTGCCTCTCGGTGCCGGGGCCGGGCTTCTGATTCTCATCATAGAGAGAGAAAATGAATGTCGGAATCTCAACACCCGGTCGAGCCGGCGTTCCCAGAGGCGGATCATACGACATCTTGGCCGCAAGATTGCAGAGATAAGTAGCTGAATTGTAGTTGCTTGGACCAGGTTGATCGATGTCGCCTTCGTGAGGCCACCCGGTCTCCGCGATCAAGATCCTAACGTCGTCGAAGCCGATCTTCTCCATCGCGAAGTTGACAGAATCAAGCATTTGATCGAGAAGGTTCGTGTAGATCAACCCACTGTTTGGGTCGGTGTAAGTCAGGTTCCCTTCCTTGAGCAATGCAAAGTCGAGGCTCATGTTCGTCGGGTTCGCAGACCATGGGAAGAAAGGGTAGACGTCTAGGAAAAAGAAGGATCTCGTGCCGTTCAAGAATTTCATCAATGACGTCATCACCTGAGTCGGGATGTCGGATCGGAATTTCCCAGCCGAGGGCGGGAAGCTCGACTCGAGTACGTCCATGGCAACCGGGGTCCCGACCTTGATGTTGTGAATATCGTGCTCACTTAGAGATATGCTAATGTATCGCATTGCAGGGACGAGGTCGAACCACATCTGTTGGTCGTTGTGGCTGAAGACCTCATTCCCCACGAGCACGAATCGGATTTTCGTGCTCGGGTAGTGGGCCAGGACGTTCTGGTTGACCCATTGGTCCGCCTCGGACCGGTTCGAGGCGATGCGGGAGATTTGGTCGTTGGGGACCATGACCGAGACGTAGATGTTGGTGCCCGAGAGAAGCTTTAGGACTTCGGGGTCGGAGTCGTAGAGCTTCACATGGCGGACATTCATCGATTGGAGAAGCTCGATGGAGTGGTACGGCGATGGGAGATTGTTTCCGACCCGGCCATAGTTTACGCCGATCTTGTCCGATCCTAGTAACGCAGCTGAGAAAAAGCATATATAAGTGGAAGAATGGTTAGTAATAATGTTTGTGACGGGATGAAATTAACATATAACTGAGAAAAGTGGAAGGTATTTACATGAGAGGGAAAGTAGATAACATAGTGAGAGAGCGAAAATAGTGGTCTTCATTGTTGCTTTTCCTTTATTTTGTGCTTATGTGTTTGTGAAAATGTGATGATCGGTGATTAGAGAAGATGGAGACTTGGTATATATGTAATGGGAAATGCTGCAAACTGTTGAACTACCTAATTCAAGAAGAAGCTGCTCAGTGATCTTTGTGTCATGTATAACAAAAGAAGATCGACTAATGTTTTGTTGGATAATGAGACAATAATAATCTATGATAGGAGAACAAGATTGTGACTAGTAAAAAATGGGACATTAGGACCAGTTGATTTTAGGTTAGGTTGGGTCATGTCTTAGTGGTTTAATGTCAGAAAAAAGATTAAGAAAACGAGACGCCAAACGTGTGCTGCATAATTCATATGAATAAATAATCATATGGATAATCGAAGTTTCATTAGTTATGACTTATGGCTTGATTCGGGCCCAAATGAGGCCCGAAGTATCATTAATTTGCTAGAATTTGGACAAAACTTTGGGCCTCAAATCCTTTTAGGTGTAGATGGATGAATGAGTGGTGTCCATTGTTGGTCTAGCTAGACTCTAGAAACCTTCACGATATGCTCTTAGAAGAAGGCTGGATCAGTGTATGTAGGGTTCAAATGGGCAATGGATAATTTTATGTTCATGATAGCTAAAATATTCAAATCAAAAGAAAACATATTTGAAATAAACAAAATCCAGAAAGTAAATTCTTGAGTCTTAGATGCTTCAGTCATCTTCTTCTCTTGAATTCTTGTGCAAAATCTTCCACCACAATAAAGAGAAAATAAAATAAAATAAAATTAATGTCAAATATGTTTTCTTTTCAAAATATGGTTGGGAGAAGAGATTGGACTTCAAAATGAGTAGAAAAACAACAACAGAAGGCCAGACCAACTAATGTTAGATTCTACATTGCCCAAATTGCTAAATGTTGGGTCCATTTGTCTTAAACCAAGCGTCGAACGTTAATAATTTCACAAAAAAAAAGCCTTTCCCCTCAAAATTGCATTAAATGCACCACAAATAACATTGATAATCCATGTTTATTAATGATAAGTAATGCTCTCTTTCGTGTCAAAGGTAAATTATTCGAAACTAGTTGATACCTCAAAACCTTCATTTTCTGCATTTTGCTCAAGTATTTTTAATATTTTATAACAATGGATCGACCTAATCATAAGTTCATAATAAATATATCCTAATTGAATTTAAGCTTATTACATTTCTAATAAATATAAGTTAAACAAATAACTCTTAGGAGCCTAGTTTAACGAATACATTCAGTACTTAATTACAGTTAATCATTTTTCTCTAATCACATTTGGTGTGGATCTTTCTTTTTACACCTTAACCTAAGTAACAAGGGAGTACTACTTCATATTTTCCGCATTTCTTTTTCCAGCTTTCTTAGGAATGACGTTATCCTAATTAATATGTCATAACCAAATGTAACCGTATTACCTAAAATATATACGTAAAATATATTCGAATTAATTATAAATAGATTATTAGGAGTTATTTTAACAACTATTTACAAATAAAGAAATACAACCTAATTCGTATAGAATATTATTAGCTATTTCTGTAATAGTTATTTGAAGACTGTCGTTTTGAGTTGATTTTAAGTTAAAACTAACAAAATATTTTCTAAACTAAATCGTGACACAAAAATTGGTACATATACATGTTTTTTTCTTTTTTCTTTTTTTACCTCTACATTGTATTTTATATATAGTTGATCCAATCCCCAATTCTCCAACTGAAAATTTTCTTGATATTCCACACGTATTAATTAGGTAGCACTAATTATAATGTTTTGACAGCTATAAATTATAATTAAGCTGGTGTTTAACAATCAGCGTAATTGCGCATCACCTTCTGTTTCAAGTTACTAACACATTTTCCAGCTCATGAAAATTATATATTAAATATGTTTATATTACATGAATTGATTATATTATAAAAAAAAAAGAATCTGCCAACCACGGGTTAGATGGTACAGTTAGGAAAGCACGCAGAAAGTAAAAATTACGCGTCATTGAAATGGATAATGTATCCAGATAAATAAAAACTCTTTTTGGTGTGCTAATATATGTTCCTGAGACGCATATATGCTCGTCATCATCGCTTTCTGACATTTTCTCTTTTTAAAATTAAATAATCAACAAAATAAACAAATAAAAAAAAAACTAATGAAAATGAAATATATCCATATGCAGGGCTTGTCGGTCTATCAAATTTTCCCACAGATTAAGATTTACATTACTATCACCGCCTTATTATTGGAAGCGACATATATCAATATGTGTGTGTGTGTGTTTTCGACAACTAGAATAATTTACGAATTAAAACTTATAATATAGCAATGAGACGTTATTAATTGCTTATTAACATAATTATCAATTAATAGGTGATGCTGTTATTTAAATATGAATATCCACGCATCAGTAACCATATTAATATATAGTATAATGATATAATTAACAATCCAATATAGATAGATTATATATCTATTATTTACATATAGAAAATAGTTAATCATGAACCTGAAATTACAATCCTAGACACTTCATGACCTACAGTATATAAAAAAATAACTATTAAATATTAATATATATATATATATATATATATATATATATATATTAAATGAGTGATCAACATATAATTATCAAAGCATGTATATGGTAATACATCTAGTATCCCATAATTAGTATCACACATTGTGTCTCACTTTCAATTTTCATGGTAATTTTATCTTTTTCTTCAATTTCAATTTGTCTACTTTAACTTAATTTTATAATTATTAACAAAGGTTTATACCATCCAATTAGGGTATATAATTATTTTATAGTATTTTTTTACTTTTATAAATTAATAATTCATTATTCGGATTGATAAAAATCCAAAGCTAGCGTGCATGAGTTTTAAAATTTAACTTTTTTGAAATAACAATTAAATACGATGCATAATATTATCATAAATTTTATTTTTCTAAAAAATATTATTAAAATAATAATGGAATACGGTACCACATACAAAACTATGAGACACTAGATCCCATGATAATACCACCTTGGCGTGATATTTAACTGATGATATAAATAAACTGATTTGGAAGTTAATAGATATCCATGTATGATATTATTCTTCTGCTGCTTACACCGGCCTTCAAATATTATAAGGTAAACGACATAATGGTCGTAACTAGTAACGACTCATGCATGTGCGCCGGCACAATAAACAACAAGCTAGCTTTGCATTATTTATCTACATGATTGCCTTAATTCTATCTTATATGTTTGCTTCCTATATAACTACATCTATTCGCTCTCTTTATATATTGTATTCTACCTTTTTTTTTCTTATCTTTTGTTACTAATACATGATGAAGTCAACCACCTATGCAAACAGGATGCTGTTGCGTATTTTTTGGGGTAAATATCACTTTATGTCTTAACATTTCGCGATTTTTTACTAAATGTTCCAATGTAAGCATATTGTTGTTTTGGTATCGATCGATTTTCGGCGTACAAACGCTTACGTGACTGCTGAAATTTCATGTTCGACTTCATGTAAATGTAAAAATAAAATAAAAACATAGAAAAACTCATCTAAAACGACATCGTTTCATTTCTTTTATTCTATTGACGTGGAAAAGAAATGGAACGACATCGTTTTGGAATAACTTTTCCATGTTTTCTTTTCATTTTTATATTTATGTGACTCAACATAAAACCCGGTAGCCGCATATATAAGTGTTTGTGCGTCGAAAATCGATCGCCATGACATTAATAAAAATTTTATAAAACGTTAGAGACCAAAACAATAATATGCTTACGTTAGGACATTAAGTGAAAAATCACGATACGTTATGATATAAAGTGATAACTATCCTATTTTTTGACTGAAGTTGATACACAGTAAACTGTTAACCTCCATTGATTTTTTAATTTATAACTTCTCTAATACTATATTTTATTACTAAAGAATTTAGTTAAGAAAATATCTCATCAGGTTCGTGCTTAGTTTAATGCAAGGTCGGGTCTAACTAAATAAATAATGCTGAATTTCATAAAATATGCAAAGACATAATATCAAAGTAATAAATAAAAAAGCAATAAACAATACATATACAATATATTATAGTGGTTTAGGAAACACTCCTACATTCATTTTGACCTTGTTACAGCCTTACAGGTTCCTAACAGGAATGGAATCTCAATTCACCATCGGGATTTCGACCTATCATAATTCTACGTTCAACTGAGAACCATGATCCTAAGATTTACGCTATGCTTAGACCTCTTGTTTTGGCAACGACTACGACTAACACTACTTGCTTTTAGAAAATCGCATAGCATTGTTTACTCACACTTCTTCAACATTGCTACTAAGGTCAAGTGAACTTTTACAATAAAAAGTATATGTGAGAATAAATTCACCCGTCTAAGTTAGGATTGTATTTAAGCTCCTTTAATACAGATCAATGTTGATGGTATGATCTCGCTTTGTTGGAGGTACTTGTGGAACCTTCTACTGATCTTCGAGTGCCACCATTGATGACTTTATCTTCACTGATCATTGTTGCTTTATATTTATGTCTTTCCTATTCGTCATCTTATAGACTCCGTTCATAATTTGACGACATCTTGAGTTTGCTTTCCCAATGGTCTTTATGTGCCTTTTGCCAAGTTCCATGGACTAAATCTCAACCTTATTAGGTTGGACTCTTCACTGATATTTACTCTCTGACCAGTTTAGTTAGTTAAGTACTCATATCTAGTGGCATTCTTCTTCTCTATCATCGAATTGACTCTGGCTTTCTCAAGTTAGCTCCTTCAGTTCTACTCCTGTGAAACTTAATATCTTCATATATGCCTAAGCCTAAGAGTTCTCTAACAATTGAGCTCGACATGATAACTTGTATATACAAGATCTTGGGATCATGAGGATTTTGAAATCTTTTATCATATGTCCCCAACAAAGATTTTAAAATTTAATCAAAACTTCATATCCCACCAAAAAAGGTTGCTTGAATAAATTGCTCATGTGTTTTTGTAATTGTGGCCAAGTTTGACCTAACAATAATCAAATCAAGCTTAAATTGATTAAGAATATTCAGCCCGACTTAATTTGATCATATGCATGCGTACAATGACATACAACTTGTCGCTATTATTATTATTATTATTATTATTATTATTATTATTATTATTATTATTATTATTATTATTTGATAACCGTGGTTAAGTGAGTGTGCGAGATTTATGAAAAGCAATAAAGAACACCAAGGCTTTTACGTGGTTCAATCGTTAATGAGATCTACGTCCACAGAGGAGTGCTTTCTCAATATTTTCACTATAATGCAGTGTGGTTACAAGCTCTTAGTATTCGATAAGTTGCCAACCCCTCTAATGTCAGTTTTCCTCCTATTTATACAGCTCCGAATCTGCAACTGAAGGCGCGCCCGACCTCTCCATTGGTCGTGGCGTGACTCTTCCTCTGGCGTGCCTTCCATTGGCCGGAGCAGGGACCTTTCGCCTTATGTGCGCCACGTGGAGGGTGGCGCCTAACCTTGGTTCTGGGGCGTCTTCTCCATTGGCCGAGGGTAGCGGTTCTGGAGGCTAGGGTTTTGGACAATGATTAGGGCTCGCCTTGGGCTCAGCCGCGTGGGCCCGCTACCAACGTTAGGCCCAGCTCGTTTGGGCCTGTTAGTGGGCCTAGTCGGTTGGGCCATATCCCATCATAGCCCCCGAATAGCCGAGGGACGCCGAGACCGGGTGGAGTGGAAGAAAGCGCCGAGGCGAAAGTGTGGCTTGGGCGAAGTTGTTTCTTGAGTTGTTGTCTTTTAATGTGAGGGTCTTCGGTGTCGAATCGAGTTGGGTGGTCTATTGTCCGTCGCCGGAAAAGATGTGGCACCAAGGAAGTCAAGTCCGACTCGGATATCGCGCTCTGCATTGTTACGCCGAGGCGCGGTCAAAAGTGGCGCATTCTGTGGTGGGCCGATGTCCGGCCCGAGACCGACCTTTTCGGGGATGTCGTGGTGCGCCCCGGGCGCACCGAATCTGCGGCCTGGTTAGACGAGGTCCGATCTGGATGTAGGCTTTCCGTAGCGGCGGCTTGCTTGACGAGACGCCGGTCCGACGTGGATTTCCTTGGTATTTGTGGGAAGGGGGCGCGACTCGACAGGCGCAGCCATCCGGAGGATCTGGGGTCCGTATGATGATTGCTAGGTCAGACTGGCGGTCCATCTTATCCTGGCGTAGGTCATACGCGCCAGGCGGTAGTTGGGCACTCGAACCGCGTGCACACGTGTAACGCATATCCAATCACGTGTTGGCGCGTGTTGAATTTGAAACGGCAATTTGCAGGCGCCCCTAGTCTTATAAATAGGCGCAAAAGAGGCAACTGTTCACTTTCTTCTTCGACGTTTAAAATTTACGAGAGAAAATTTACGAGAAATTCTCCGAGTTGATCCCGATCTTCACCGAAGGAGCCATACTACTTTGAAAAGTAAGTATGTTTTCTTCATCTTCTCGCCTCGAAAGTTCCTTTCCGCCTCGGATTCTAGGCGTGAGTTCCCAGAAGAGATTATATGTGCTACAATGGTTTGGGTAGGTCTATGGGGTGAGCTCTGAGTGTTCCGCCGGTATCCTCCGTATGGGATGGTATGAGGGTGGGCGTGGCGGGTCGGGTTTGACCTTGCGGGAACTTTGAAGTTGTGAGGGAATACCGATCCCTGATGAGGCGTGGTGGTGTCTGCCGCGATCCGGATGATAGGGGCGATGGCCCTCCGGAGGGTTTTATCTTGTTTATGTAGATAGTTTGAGGCAGGTCTTGGGTACCCTCCGCCCCCATTTATCTTAGCCTTCAAGAGTATTTCGGATCCCTATTTGTCAATTGACCCGGATCTGCTAGGTCGTTGGTGGGTGGGGCTCTTTGTTATGGCATTGCCGGGAGTTGTCCTTCGAGGCGCCGATGCGCTTTTAGCGTGAAGACCATAGGAGGGTGTACTATCCGTCACCCGCTGAAATTTAAGGTAGTCGTCCCCTCCAAGGTGTCCCATCAAGGCGAAATAGGTATTTCTTTCATGGCCGAGGGGCGCCGAGGTATGAGTGGGGTATCGGCACGATGGCGGACCGAAAATCAAGCCCTCGGGCCATATGGAGGAGGTGTTGAGCAGCCTTGGTGAGATCTTGTCCATAAGTTACACCGAGGACGACCTGAAGAAGGCCGGGCTGAGTGTTTACGGGTCGGAAGCGTCGGGACCGGGGTCTGGACGGGGTGAGGGCATCCCCTTCTTCTTAGTCCTTATTCGTTCGATTTTGCTGTGCTAATGTGTCTTTCTCTTGTGATGCAGTGAAGTTGAGGGATGAGGCGGGCTCACCATCGCCGAGCAAGGCCGCGAAAAGAAGCAGGCGGGGTTTGGACCTAGTAGGGCCCAAGAAGGTGGACAAGATGGGCGGTGATGAGCGGGCCTCAAAGTGGGTCCAGCCCGATCGAGTCTCGGCCTCGGGGCGCCCAGTACGGGTGCAGTCCCCAAGTTTGGCCGCATCCTCCCCGAGGTACGTAGGTTTCTTCCTATTTAGATTTGTTTGCTTGGCGATCTATCGACTCGTGCCTCTCCTTTTCGGGGTGGGAGCTCGATGATGGGCCCCTGCAGCTGGCACGGGAGTCAGAGGTCGCCACGGCTTGCTACCGAGAGCTCACCGCAAGAGGCTCGGAACGGAGCTTGGCCGCTACTGGCGGAAGCCGAGACCGCTGGCATCACGCGCGCGGCGAAGTCGAGGCTGCCAGGCTTCGAGCCGGGAGGTCTGCCGAGGAGCCGCCAAGAAGAGGCACTGGCACTGGAGGCCGCCCCGTGAGGTTGAGGAGCTTAAAGAGGAGCTGGCCGGGCGAAGAAGGACCTTGCGGACGAGAGGAGTGGTGGCCGACCAGGACCCTTGTTGAGGGCCTTTGCAAGCCAGCTCATCGAGTCGGAGAGCTCGACTTTTATTGCCGAGCTCGCCGCCGTCTGAAGCCGAAGGTGGTGTCGATCACACAGGGAAGTGGCGGCCCATGCCCGACTTTGATAAGGTCAGCATGGGTGGACCGAGGTCGACCCAAGAGGTGGACAAAGCTACGCCCGGGTGATCTACGGTGACTCTTCCCAGTCTTTGGAGGCTCGCATCCAGCTCTACCCTCCCGATCACCGAGGTCATCGCCCGGTGGTAAGGAGGACGAAGATCGCGAGCCTGTGGAGCCCTCTGGAGGTACGGGCGGGCGAGGCGAGGGAGGAGGAGGCGGAGGAGGAGGCGGGGTTGGAGCTCCCGGTGGAGGTGGCCACAGCAGGAGCATCGAGGTCGTCGAGACCGCCATAGGCCCGAGGTCGTGGACTGATGTAATAGCGTGAATCGCCGGGTCGATAGGATCCTCGGTCTTTGTAATAATTTTCCTTTTTGAGTAATAAACGCAATATTTTTAAGATTTGTGTTGTCTTGTTTATTTACAAGATCTCACACCGAATGGATCGGACTTGACCATGAATTGTCGACCAAGTTAAAAGAGGTCCGAGGCGCCTGGTCGAGAAGGACGAAGAGGTGCTTTCTGGAGGAGCCGGTGTCGAAATGACCCAAGTTTTAGCCACTATGGAAGTCACCGGCTTCGTCTCACGACCAAGAGGAAGTTGGACGAGGTCGATTGGGAAGTGGCCCCCTCCGGAACGAGGCCCAAGTTTAGGGTGGTCGCAGGTGGAGTCCGTGCGGACTTATCTGCCGACGCTATCCAAGGACGCTTTGATGATGTGAGGAACAACTTGAATTGATCATGGAGAGGCTCGCCGTTGTCGGAGGAGCATGCGAGTACGAGAGGCGATCCGCCGAGTGGTGGGACTACCATATCCAGCCGACGACCGAGTCCAGAGCTTCTTGGCGGAGGGCATGGTCTTTGAGGATGAGGAGGGCCCAACAAAGAAGAAGTTCAAAGCTGCGCCAACTCCGTCGTGAAGTTTATGGAGATGTATGATGTCGTCCGAACGTCGCATGCCCGCGCCGGCGGCCGAGGCCACAGCGGGCTCCGTGACCGATCATAGAAGAACCCACAGGAGGAGGCGCTACATCCGATCATGCCAGTGCTTGGGTTGATGGGTCGGCGGGCGGATCATCCGAGGCGATCCTCCTGAGCGGTCGGCACCGAGGACCTCGGTCGGCGGGGGAGAGCGGCGGTGGGGGGGAGGTCGTACTCGGCCGGTGTCCGGTCGAGGGGTCGGGTGTGACCTCGGGTGCGTCCCCCACTCCCGAATGCTCAGACTTGGCCTGCGCGCCACTCAAGTGTCCGTGGCGGGTGAAGATGACCCCAGAGTCGCCGCTCGTTCGGCTGCCTCAGCCCGCCGCCGAGCGCTCGAGGCAGGCGTGGTGATTCCGCCTTATCGACCGGGTTGAAGGCACTGAGTTCGTTCGAGCATACACCGTCGGCCCGGAGATTTTGTAGAAAATTGGTGCAACTTGACAGTCTGGGCAGGAGTCGGAGGCCCGAATGAGGCTATGTATAGTGTAGAACTTTGTATGTAGATATAAATGTATTTAGACTCGTTTGAAGTGTATATTTCCTCCTGAGAGGTATAAACATAGCTTAGGACTTCGTTTTGGTCGTAAATGCATTTACATCAGATACGTAATTGTGTATTTTCCCAAATAAAGGGGTATAAACGAGCTCGGAAGCCTTGGTTGATTTGTATAGGGCTTGGTACTTGGTTTATAGTCGTTAATGCATTTAGACTTTGTACCGGTGCATATCTTCCCAAATAAAGGGGTATGAGATGGCGAGATCGGTCTCGATGTCGCGGCGTGTGAGACGTCCAACTTAATGGGTAATATGTATGCTTTGCGTGAGACGTCCAACTTAATGGGTAATCAGACGCTGCGTGTGGGCGCCCAACTTAATGGGTAATCTGTACGCTTTGCATGTAGACGCCAACTTAATGGGTAATCTGTGCGTACTCTACTTGGTGGGATTTTCATCTTCGTAAGGCGTCCCTTGTGAAGGTTTAAATGTGGTGTATCCAAACGGATGTTCACATATGTATGAGACAAGTGAATATTCATTATAAAAGCAGTGTTTTATTGAACATATAATCAACATCGTACTTTGGCAAAACAATTAAGGAACTAACATGATGCCGACTTTAAATCGAAGCTATGTAAAATGCCTCCTTAAATGCATAATGTGCCAAGTTCGGGGATAAGTGCACGGACAAGTGAGCCACTTGTAAACCCTTTGCCGAGGTCCTCGTGAACGCGACGGGCCTTCCATGTCGGATCCAACATTGTTAAGACACTCACCCTCTCGGCTTCATTATTTCTTAGGGCGAGGTCGCCCACATGGAGCGGAGCTTTGACCCATTTGTTGTGATACTGATGCACTGGGCCTTGTGCTTGGCTTCGTTTATGAAGCGAGCTCGCTTCTCCTCGAGGCGCCAAGGTTGGCCCGCAGTCTTCCTCGTTCGCCTGGTAGAAGTGAAGAGCGAGGGCTTGGCGCACGATCTCGGCCAGTATATGACGCCCTCGGCACCAGACTAGGCTAAAGGGTCTCACGCGCCGCCGTCGGTGTGGTCTGTGGGACCAGAGGACTTGAGGAGATTTTCAGCCCGATCGCCTTTAGCTCGGTCCACCTCTTCTTCAATCCTTGTACGATCGTGCGGTTCGTCACCCTCGGTCCGACCATTTGCTTGCGGGTGTGCGATCGAGGTGAAGCGTTGATCGATCTCAAGCTCTTCGCACCTCCTTGAAGTTTTGTCGACGAATTGGGTGCCGTTGTCCGAGACCAGGATGTGCGGTATGCGGGCAGACTATATTTTTCCACACGAAGTCTCAACCTTACGCTCGTGAGGCTCGAAAGTGGCTCGGCCGACCCATTTTGTGAAGTAGTCTATGGCTACGACTAAGTATCGGCCGACCGGTGCTCGGCGAACGGGCCAACGATGTCGATCCCCACGCATGAAAGGCCATGGACTCTGCAGTCGCTCAAATCACCGAGGCGCTGACCGTGGGTGAATCGCACTTTGGGCACTTCTTGACGAGCTCGGCCGAATCTTGTCACGAGGGCGGCCATATCCCTACCTCACCGCCTTCTTTGAAAGGGCTCATGACCCGACGTGGCTTCCACAAACCCCGTGAATTTCGTTGAGCACGTGAGTCGGCTTCTTCCGCCCGGGGCATCTCGGGAGGGTCAAGGTAAGACTTCCTAGAGAGCCTCATGCATGAGATACCGGGATTTCGCCATCATCTTTTGGCTTCGAGTCGATCTTGAGGTAGTGCGCCGTGTTTCGTAGCCCTTCGGGAGACATCCATTTGGCTCTATCTCGGTGATGATGCCGACGTGGGACTCGCGATGCTTCTCGAATGAACCTCTCCACCGGTGGACTTGTTAACGACGCAGCCTAACTTGCCGAGGATGTCACTCGCTGTTTTCCTCGGGGATTCGGTGATCTTGAAGTACCGAACGAGGTCAACATCTCCTGCCTTCTCGAGGTATTGTTTCATTCGGTCCTCCTCTGGCCTCGTGATTGCTTAACACCGTTCACGACGACACTGGAATCGCCAAGATTTGGATCTTGTCCACCGCCTGGGGCGGAGGCGGAGTCCGGAGATTAGGGCCTCGTGACTCACCTCGTTGTTGGTGGTGAAGGTAAACCGGCGCGCGGGCGACTTCTCGCTTATCTCGGCCGAGGGGAGGAGGATGCCCGCCTGCTGCTCGCCTTGCACGATGCTCCGCCCACGCATATCCGCCAAGAACCATCCGGGTGGTGCTAGGACGACGCCCTCCGCCGTGGGGGCGGAGCTGGAGTTACCTCGCCGCAGAGCCTACCTCGTGAATTGGCCTCAACCGTGAAGTCGGCGAGCTTGCCCTTTATGGCCGGCCCGGGTGAGTACGAGATGTCATGCTCGCCGAGCTCCAGGCTCCACTTAGCTATACGTCCGGACGACTGTGTTTCAACAAGACTTGTCTCAAGGGTAAGTCGCTTAGCACTGGACGGAGTGAGCTTGGAAGTAGGGTCGGAGGCGCTTGGCATGCTCACCAGGCTGCTTACTTTTCGAGGTCGGTGTACCTTGTCTCCGGTCCTTTGAGAGCTCGGCCGATAAAATAGATGGGAGTTGTCGTCCCACCTCATCTCGCATCAAGATCACACACTGATGGCCTCGTCCGAGGCGGCCAAATATAGAGAGGGATTCACCTTGCCTGGGCCGACAAGGTCGGCAAGGTACCTTCACCGTGCAAAGGCGGCCGGTGTTCTTCCGCCAGCTAAGTCCCGAGCTCCTCGTGATCTTGAAGACGGAGTCGCTTCTACCGAGACAGTAAATCATTGAGGCG
Source organism: Salvia rosmarinus (assembly GCA_036937905.1). Lineage (NCBI taxonomy): Eukaryota > Viridiplantae > Streptophyta > Magnoliopsida > Lamiales > Lamiaceae > Salvia > Salvia rosmarinus. Next base: position 251,756 of record JAODLM010000673.1, read on the forward strand.
GCTAGGCACCGGTGAGTTTGTGGATCTCACGGATGGTCCTTGCACCGCATGTCGAGCACCGCCTTCACCTGGTGGGATTGGCCTTCAGCCTCCCCGAGAAACCCAAAGATCCCAAGAACTTGCCGGTCTTCACCATAAATGTACATTTCTGGGGTTGAGTTTGAGGTTGGCCGACCGAGGAGTTGGAGGATGGTGCCGAGGTCATCGGCGCAGCCTCCGCTTTTAACTTTGACTACTATGTCGTCGACGAGACCTCGACGATCTTCCCGATGTGGTCTTTGAATGTTGCATCCACCATCCTCTCGTAAGTAGCCCTGCGTTCTTGAGGTCAAGAGCATCTTCATGTCACGCAAAGACGCCAAGTCGGTGATGAATGCGGTCTTTGGTGCGCCCTCCTGCTCATCGATTTGGTGGTACCTTTGTATAGATCCGGAAGTCAACATCTCGTGGCCCACCAATGCCTCCACCTTCTTGTCGATATCGGGGAGGGTAGCAATCTTTGTGCAAGCTTGTTGAGGTCGGTATAATCGACATACGCGCCCACCTCCTCCTCGGCTTTCGGACCACGAATCGATTAGCCATCCGTAAATCCCCACACTGAATAATGCTCACCTCGAGCATAAACAAAACAAAGATAAAAGAACAAACTAGGTAGGACTCGATTCTAGAAAACACCACTGACCATTGATCAAGAAACAACAATCATAGTTAAGATCAAAATATAACCACCTTTCATACCACAAACCATTCCTTGATTCCAACAATTTCATGTATACACCCTTCGTCAAAGTCAAAATAGTGCAATCAATCCAAATTTCACAAGATTCACTCAAGATCGCTTCAAAAATCAAGGACAAGATAAATTCACACTAAAGCATCTCGACTCTATCCATCACAAGTTTGCCAATATGTCACTATCTCTAACAAATGAAATGAAATTCAAGCACAAATCATTAGGACTTCCATAGGTTGTAATGGGCTAAAGTGCAGGTGAGAAACAAAAGTATTGAAAATGGCTATTAAATCCAACAAAATGCAAGCAGTTCATCACATGTGTACTCCCAAAACAAAACCCCAAATATTTTACTTTACTCCCCAGAATTCCTTCTCCCTCTTTGACTTCTCTGCTACCAACTCTTTCCTTTTTCTTTTCTCAATTTTTTCTTTTTTTTTCAAATTTTTTCTTTTCTTTTCTTTTTTCTTTTCACTCTTTTTTTTACTTAGAAGCAACAACCAATAAGTAACCAAAAAATGGCAACAACACATTTATCAACATATAACCACACCCACATCGGTTTTAATTCTCATCATTTCACAAACTCAACCACCTTTCAATGTAACAAAATAAACCAAATTTTCCAAATAGCTAGAATTCAACAAATCACTATCACTTATCACTTCATCTTCCTCAACTACTTGTAAATTGTTGGTGGACAAAGAAGGCTAAAAGGCTATGGTTCATTATTTTTGTGGCTTTCATTTATCAAGAAAAGGTTAAAGCTCAAGTGGCTCTAGAGAAATACGAGATGGTTAACAATTATCAATCCGTAACAAATGCCTAAATCATGTTCATGCAAGAATTCAACTTCATAAGTTTGACTATGACAACATGGCAAACCGACATCAAGATATCAAGAATACATAACCTCTCAACAAAGAAATAAGGAAGCGAGTTCATAATATTGCTCATAAGCTCAATCCTTACATATTTGAGTAGGTTTTCAAAATTTGATCAATTACACATTTTCTCATCCTTAGACACATAAGGGCTTTCACAAAATTATTATCATCAGGAATTCAACCAAGTAATCCCATCACAATATTCTAATCTATTCCATTCATGTTATTCTTTCACAATGGCCAAAACATGCACAAAAATCATACCCAAGAAAAGATATCACTGATAGACATACGACTTCAAAAATCCCCACACTTGAACTACAAATTGTCCACAATGTGTGAAAACCTCAATAAGATAAGAAAAGAAAACAAAGAAAAAGAGACTTCAAGTGCTCAATGCTCAACGAAGGTGGTGGGCGAGGATGGTCAAAGCGTTGTTCCATATGTGTAAGGCGGCGATCCAGAGCGATATGGTCTTCCTTTCCAAAGAATTAATGGATGCCCTATTCTTGCAAAACCCGCCAACCGAAACCCAAATCACCCACTTTTTTCGATTTTTTTTTAACAAACCGAAATATAAAAACAAACATGAAATAAAGATAAAGGAGAAAGAAATCTTGTAAGTTCTCAAGTAGCGCTTTGTTTAAGGTCCAAGGCCGACACCATGGTGGTACGATCGAGTCGACTACAAAGTAGCCAAGTTCATCTCTTGAAACTCGACTATCTTCATCTCTTCAATTGCAAACTGTTGTCTATCCGGAGGAACGAGCGGTATCGGCATACCATCCGCCTCATTCTGCACTGCATTGAGACGATCGAACTAAATTCTGGCCCCTTCTTATCCTTGATTTCCAAGTCAAATTCTCTTGTTCTTCACGGTCTTGCTTATTATGACCGGGCAGTGTCGTGCTTCCCCAAGAACACATACTTCAAATGCTGAGGTAACACCTTCAACTCCAGCTTGGGTGGTTTCTCCACAGATGGAAAATTCCGTTCTGTACTGGTCGGGATGGGCATCCTGCTCGATAGGTGCAGAATTGAAACTTCTTCCGCAGAGTACATCAGCCTGATAATCTCTTTAATGGCGTCATTCTCCTCAGTTTTTCCATCTTCTTCACTCAATGCACTAACAAGAACGTGCTCTAGTTCATCATCCCTGAAATTCTCAACAAAGTTATCAACCAAAGGGTCAATAATATCAATCATGTAAACAGATTCATGGATCTTCAACATGCTTCATAGCTTCAAATACATTAAATGTGACTATGTTCCATCAAATTCGAGGCTCAAAAGACCCTTATCCACATCAATTTTTGCTCTAGCAGTTTTCATGAATGGTCTTCCTAATAAAATCAAAGATCTTCTTAAAGAAGTTAATCATCCATGTCAACAACATAAAAATCGCAGGAAAATACATATAATTTACTTTCACAAGAATATTCTCAACAACACCTTTTGATATGCATTAGACCTATCTCGCTAATTGAATTACAACACCGGTCTTTCAAAGGCCCTAAATTTAAATCCTTATACGTAGTATGGCATGACATTTATCGATGCACCTAGATCTAATACGACTTTCTCGATCCTCCGATTGCCAATTATGCATGGAATAGTGAACATACCAGATCCTTACACTTTTAGCGGCAATTTTCTTTGAATAACTGCAGACACATTCTCACTTACTCTAATTTTGCATCATTCCCAGACTTCATTTTTTAGAGCAAAGCTCTTCAAGAATTTTGCGTACTCAGAACTTGTTTAATTGCATCAATCGATGCAAGTTTATCTCTACCTTCTTGAAAACTTCCAAAATGTCTTTGTCATCCTCTTCTTTCTTGTTTCGTGCTAACTCGGAAGGAAATGGAGGTGTAATCAATGATTGAGAAATTGAAACTTTAGGTTCTCCACTTACCTTTGAGAAGTTGATCTCTGGGAAGTTCAGAGCTCCTCGTGGCCTGGGTTTTCTCACTTCTTCATATTTTACTTCCTCGCCTTTCTTTAGGCTCGTTCAACTAACATCTTTCCACCCTTAGAATAACAGCGACACGCTCTCCTTTGGATTCAACTCCGCTGAGACGGAAGTTTCTGGTTATTTTGTATTCGATTCATTCGAGTGGCCAATCGAGTGATCTGGTGCCCATACTTCCCAACGCGGCTTATGCTCTCTTGCTGGAATGCTTGCTGACTTTGAACCAAGTTCTTGACAATCTCACTGCTCTGGGCGAGGCTCTTCATGATATCACTCATATTCGGTTCTGCACGGCGGGATGGGCATACTGACCAGCTTATGCAGGATTCGTGCATAAATTCCGTGCTCTTGCTGATTCCATCTAAAGTTTGGGTGGTTTCTCCAGCACTGGATTATATGTGTTGAGAAAGGATCGTTTCTCCTATACCTTTGTGCATTCATATGTTGCTCATCTCGGATCCCATGCATGCTTGCTCAAAGACGATTTTCCCGCAGCAGGACAAGAATCAAGATAATGAGTATTTTCAAGACAAATCTCACATTTCATCTTCTCGAGTTTGAGCTACGGCAAAGCCTCTAACTAAGGAAGTTAGAGCATCAATTTTCTCGCTCACCCCGAAGCTCGCCATGTGAACCGGTCTCAGAACGGTCATCATCCTCGCCTTCATATTGTTGTCCATTGGAAACCATGTCAAGAATGAGTCAGTGGCTTCCTCCAATGTTTTGTTAGTTAAACTTCCCGCAAGCGATCAACAATCTTCCTATCAAGAGCAGACATACCACGGTAAAAGTAGTTAGTAGCAATTGATATTCGAAAATCCATGATCGTGGCATTTACGACACAATTGTCAAACCGCCCCAATAGTCGACAAGCTCTCTGCTTTCTCGCTTAATCGCTATCGATAGCCATTCTCAAATTTGCGCTTTGATTCAGAAAGAATTTCTCAAAATTGCTCTTCCAAATCATCCCAAGTTTGAATCGAACTAGGAGGAAGATCAAAAAGCCAATCTCGAGCTTTGCCTCCGCAATGTGAGAGAAAGTTAGCAATTTCAAATTATCTTCGAAACCATTAGGACGAAAGTCACGCAAACTAAATCAAACTCAAGAAGGTGCTTGTGTGCACTCTCTCCGGTAAATCCCCAAACTT